>PVKA01008035.1:0-74789 GCA_004027165.1 Ctenomys sociabilis
AAAATATACTGTTTGTTTCATACATTTTTGATGGGGAGGTTGTCTTGATTTGAAAACTCTTAGATTACAAAGTCTCTTGTGTTTTGGAAAATAATATTACAGCTATAATTTTAGATATATGCACTTTATTTCATAAATGCTCATGTACTAGAGCTTGGACTTCCTAAAAATAAAGTTGAAGCTATGGTGCTATTCCTAAAAAAAAAAAAAAAAAAAAAAAAAAAAAAAAAAAAAAAAAAAAAAAAAAAAAAAAAAAAAAAAAAAAAAAAAAAAAAAAAAAAAGAAACAAAATCACATGCAACAACCTGCCTGGTGCAAAATTTTAAACAAGAATAGAAAGGTAATGAAGGTTGTTAGATTACATGTTGTTGTGGTCAGATTTGTTGCTCAAATTACCTGATATTTACTTCTGAGTTCTTGCTGTATGAACTTACTGAATGCTGAATGGTAAACACAAAGTTATGAGATAGCTACTGCTTTTTTATGCTTTTGCTGAATTAGAAATAATAAATCACACCTATTGAACAAGTAGAGGCTAGTACAGGTCTATGTAGGATTATGTCCCTGTAGTCTACAGAAAGAATAAACATTGTCAGGATAAAAAATATGCTGAGCTGTTCTCAGATGCCTGTTACATGACCAGGGCAACATGTTAAAATAGTATAACTAATGAAGAGTGAGAAGAAGAAGCGAAGGACAGTATTCAGAATTCACAGGGTACGTGGGGATCCTCATCTTGGCAAACTCGCTGCACACCTGCCTTTCCACTTGATGTCATCAGCTTTCAGCAGCACCATGAGTGAAGTTAAGCTTGCTGTAGAAGCTGACGCACACAGTGGCCATGGAATCAAGGCAAGACAGCATTCATGAAGTGATAAACATGGTGCTGGTGCCTGCCACAGAACAAGAGCACTGCACCTGTTAAAACTATCATCTTCTTTTATCAGCATCAAATGGGAGCCACGAAAGGCTAGAGCTGGAAGACACGGGATGTCAGTAAGTCCAACTCAGTACAATCTACAGAGAATGTGCTGCCCTATTCGCATTTTATTTCTGAGGACAGGTGAAAACTCAGCAGCCTGGTGCACGATGTCCTTATTTGTATTTCTCTATTGAGACCTTTCTATTGATTTCCCCCACAGTGGGGCTGCACTACAGGGCCTGAATAACACCAACTTAAATCAGCAGTTTCCTATTTTCATCAGGGATTGAAGCCAAGGTCACTCTGTGCAAAGACGTGCTTTCAGCAGAAACAGTGATTACATTATGCTTGATAGTTTCATCGAAAAACTCTTCCAGGGAATGACAGGAGTAAAATATGCTCATGTTCCTCTTTTGTCCCTTTGTTAATGAATTAGAGCACACAGAAACTCAATAAAAGTGACAGAGAAGGCTTGTGAGCATCACTGAATCATCCTTATGAGTCACATCTCAAAAAGCTGCATTCCCATTCAAATGCCAGAACTGAGCAGGGTGTCTCTGCTCCAGCCTTGCACCATGCAGAGCTTCAGGGGCTCTTTGGGCCTGTGTTGAGCCCAAGCTCTGCAACCTGGCCTCCACAGGTTGCTCTGTTCTCAACTCAGCCCTTTCCTGGGCCACACTTTTGACCAATGTCAAACTCTCATTGCCTCTTGAATTTTCACAGAGCTTCACAGCTGATTTTCTTGCCTTTCTTCTCTTAGCTTTACCAATGCATTCTGCACAGGCTGACAAAAGTCCTCATCTCTAGCATAGACCTGCTTTTATAAAGACATTCAATGGTTCCTTGTGTTACGACTTAGTCCTAACTGTATCTGCTACTGCCAGTATCATCATTGTCATCACCATCGCTCTACTGTCGTATCACTGTCATCATTTCTCTATAAAATCCAAGCTCTAGTGCTAGCTAGGTACCTCAGAAGATTAAAACACCTGCTTAGGCAGGTTCAGGGACCAGGATTTGATGCTCAGCATGTTGTGCTGGCCTCACCCCTGGGGAACGCCAAGATAAGGACTGACACTGGCCGTGATGGTGCATGCCTGTAATCCCGGAACTGAGAGGCTGAAGACAGGAGGATCACTATAAGTTTGATCTGTATATGAGATCCTATAGACCCTGTACTAAATATATAGAAAAATATCTAAGTTCTTTGAAACAGAATTCATGATTTCAAAAACACCATTTTTGGATTTATAATAATTAAGATGACAGCATTTTATTAGCTACTTCCTGACTTAAAAAGATCTGCTTCAAGACAAAAACAAAAACATAAAAGAACTACTTGGAGCTCAAGTGTGAAACCTGTAGGTTCAATCCTGTTACCAAAGAAAAGATTAACGTTCTTCAGGTCAGGTGATCAATGGCTTTCTGTGTATTGCTTATGCTCACAGCAAACCTGAAATTCAATCTTACTGCATCCTTTTAAGGGTTGAGGCTCTGAGGCTAATATCGTAGTAAATCTAAGGTCTAAAGTAAAGCACCTTGCTAGAGGTCACATAACCAGAAAGGAGCATAAGAATTCCAACATCATTTGTGTCACCCTCAAGCCCACGCATTAGGATCACCATGTTTTCCCCATACCAGTTAACCACATTCTCTGAAGACTCCTTTCTTGTGCACTACCCCATTCCCTATTCACCCACAACCTAGCCCAACCCCACCAACTCTCTTAGGTCTTTGTGCATGTTGTTTAGGACTCCACAGAATGCTGTATCATCCTCCATCTCATTGCAGCAAGAAAATGCCTTTGAAATTCACCATAGAGATACTGTGAATTTTTTTTTTAATTCCCTCAAACAGTTGCTATTTATGGCACTAGTGAATCCATCAGCTGCTGCAGGTACTGCCTGCTGAGCTCTTATCTAAGCTTTCTTCTCCAGAGCATCTTTTGGAAGGCACCTTGTTTTGGACAAAAATGGCCAAACAGACCCTCACCCACTGTGTCATGTGGCTGACTGAAGAGGAGCTGAAGAACCACAATTCTGGCCCCTGCATGAGGCTGCCTCTGTGCTGCAGTGTGTAGGCACAGTTCTGCCTAACTGCTTGCTCATCCTGCTTGCTTGTGCTCTCCAGGAGTCCCTACCTCAGGCTCCGCTTCTAAGAAGCTAACCTAAGATGTGCATTTCTCTGGGAGAACTTTTATGACTTTGTTGTAAAGACCTGGTAGCTCCCTCAGTGCTCCTAGACACTTCCAGCACAGTGCTTGGTTTATGGTCCTGGTATTCCTGTACAAGTTTCCAACTTCCACTCACTGTTTTGTTGTTGTTGTTGTTGTTGTTGTTTGTTTTTTGTTTTTTTTTCTTCAAGACACAAAAACAGTATTCAGGAGACAAAACTTATTTCTCAGCTCAGTTTTAAATGCTGCCAATCAGCTGAGAAAACTGTGGGGCTGCTTCACTGTGGATGCTCAACCCTTCTCCCCTGACCCAGCGTCCCATCATTTTCCTAGGCCATCCTCATGCCATGGCTCTCTTTGCCTCTGCTTTCCTCTCTGCCTACTTCTCCCTTAGGTTATCTTTCTCTCTCCATCTCATCTCAGATTTCATAGCAACAAAAGACTTACAATTACAAACAGTCTCTTCAAAACCAGACGGGTAACCCCCTCAGTCAGTTGCAAAAGTATGATCTCTTTAATTAGGAATGTCAAGTTTTTTCCCAATGATGGAGCAAAGTCCCATTAAATGATATCCATCTCTCCAGTCCTATTAATAAGATAACAGAAATGTTAAAGACAAGTTCCTGCAGGTAGACTAGATTCTACAATAGACTATTGGCTAAGTGAGATATTAATAAAAAGACAACATATATTCATGCCCAATTGTTCACTGAGCAGCTATCAGACCACACCTGGTGAGGAAAGTTTCTTTACTGTTGTCTAATATGCAGATTCTAATAACCAAATGGTCCTTAAGATCATAAGCTGAAGAGGTAAAAAAGAATCATTCATTGTGGTACAGGTGATTTAAATACATTGTCTTATTGAACAATCACATCAACCCTAGCAGCTTGCCACTTTTTAGGCACCAGTACTAGACAGGATGCTACAGCTCAGACAGGGTACTTTGTTTCCCTGGTAATATAGGTGACAAGTATAATGTAGCACATCGGTTGTCTGACACTCTACAATGAAAAACCAATGTTTTCTTTGTTTACTGCTCTGTTTTTGTTTTTAACTTTTCAAACCACTGCAGGTAATAGCAGGTTCCATGTCATGTGACTAACTTTGATACTGTGGAAATATCACATTGCTCTTAGAGATTCCAAATGCTTCCTTTCAGTTTCTGTGCTTTTTCCACTGGCATCTGTCCACAGACTATACTGCAATAGTGCTGCTCTAATGTACTGCTTTCTAGTGCCCTTGCTGGTTGTAACTGCCAAAAGGTTTCAGGTGTGCATATCCTTCCTATAAGATAAGAAACATATTCTACTTTTAAGAAAATAAACATTGGAAAACTATGAACAGATGAAGTATGATGTCTTTACTCTGATTTTCCAGGCCCAAATGGAAGGCAAAGCAGGGAAAACGCAGCCGAGTACTGAACAAACTCTCTGACTTGTGTTTGCATTAAACCTATAACATACCTGTTCATTACTAGAATATAAAAAGTATACATCAAAATTTACTGTAAGATTTACAGAAATTTGAAGAGTAAGGTGTAGGCTGATAATTTTCCCTATACTGAGCTTCAATTATCATTCATCATAGCTTAATCTTGTTCTGATTCTTGTTTGTTATTCATTCTTCACATGATCAAAGCTTCATATGGTAAACAACATCTACTTTCCTATGCATAAAACAGACTCATCTATCTCTGGCCAGTCTTATCTGGTCCCTCAAGCAGAAGACTGTAGAAGTCCCTCTACTTCATAGCTTTCAAAATGCATCTCAGTTGGACTATTCAAGACCCACCAGGCGCAAAGAGAAGGAATCTTTCTAGCAATTCAAGTTAGGCCCACTTTTTCTAAGAAGTAGAAAATCTTTCTCTCCCATTTGCCACCTTTTAAAACTTCAGTAGTTACACTGGGTTATGTAATATTCTTTAGGCTATAGCTAAATAGGCAAAGCAATGAGAGGATGGTCTTATTGTGAATAGAAAAGCTTCCCAGGCAATGACACACACTGTATCACTGCAATCATCTAATTATTGGTCTTTTATGGAACGATGTCTCATTATTACTCAGATTGCTCTTCATGAATGTGGAACCCAGCAGTTTTTATAACCTGTTTTGATCCCACTAGAACTAGTTGGTTCTTTTATAATGGAGATAGTTATTTTTTAATTTTTTTCAAGTGTTTAAAAATGTTCTACAGCTTTTATTCAGCTGCTTTCTTTGCATCAGTGCTCATAGTGCTTCATGGGTGGGTTTAAGATAAGAGATTGCTATAGGCAAGGAGAATTATCACCAAGGCACAGGATATGGGTTTGCAAGAGTGGCAAAGGGTGGGGATCTGGGTTGGTGTGCAGGACCGTGTTAACCAGCCATGGGTAGCAGCCATACTCAAAGAGTAGAAAAGAAAGTAACTCCATTAAGATTCTTTCTTAAGCAATCATATATCTCACTCATGCACCTCAGGGAATCTCTGAATCATTTTCTGATTCCTGTTTACTCAACTCTTCTTTTACCTAAGTGTAATAATACTGGGTTTTCAAGAAAGTTGCTTTGTGTTGCTTACAAAACACAGACTTCAATGCAAACTGAGCATTGGTGTGCTCCTGATCTTCAATTTTTTTTTTTTTTTTTTTTTTTTTTTTTTTTTTTGTCTTTTTGAGACAGGGTCTCACTATGCAGTTCAGGCTGGTCTTAAGCTCACTTTATAGCTCAGGCTGGTCTCGAACTCACAACAATCCTCCTGCCTCAGCCTCCTGAGTGCTGGGATTACAGGCATGCACCACCATGCCCGGCTTCAATTTTTTAAATGTATTTTAGCACAGGGTTTACAGAGTCTCATTGCACAGATTGGACTCATAATGATCCTTCTGTTTTCAGCCTCCCAAGTGCTGGGTCCTCATTTTCAATTTCAAATGTGATTCAAGAGTTTGTGAAAATTGCTAGAACTCTACAATCTCACAGACTGTATTCAGTTTTGCACTTAAACCTAATGGTTTTTCAATGGCCAATACACTCTTACTAGAAATCCAGTGTTACTTATCGGAGGAGAGATCAGATACTGGCAGAGACATGTCTGAAGTGCAAGCCATGCTTGATAGTGTAGGGTCCCTTAGAAATATTCCACCATGTTGTCACCACTTCCTGTGAGCAGCTGTCATGACGTCCATTTTCACCGTGAGGAAAGTCACGCTTATCGAGGTCAAATAGATCACCCATATCACAAAGCAAAGCTTTTCTGCTCCCTGAACTGTGGACTAACCTCCATTCCTCTTCCTTGGATTTACATTTCCATTATTCATGGCCCATTTTCATATGCTTGACATCTGTGAGCTTTTTCCCTGAGCTTTAGGCTCAGACTTACAGCTTTGCCACTGGAATGTTCTCAGATATAACATACCAGAGGAAAACTCACAGCAACTTCTCTAAAATGTGGATCAGACCATGTCATCCTCCTATTTAAAATGTCCTCCTGGATTTCCAATGCTTCTGAACCTGCAAGGCCATGTGGCCTACCACTCACTACTTCTATCCATCCAAACTACCTCCTAACCAATCTTCTTCTCAGTAAACAGAACCAGTGCCTTTGTCCACATCAGTCATTCTTAACTCATATTTTCATTCAATTTGTTAATGATTTCTCTCATCCACTTGAAAAAAAAGTTTCCAATACATATGGGCCTGTCTTACCCCTCTTCTACCAAGAAACATCTGCCAAGACACTACCTTTCCTGACTGGTAAAGTTCTTCTCATTGGTCTCTGACCTTCCTCTCTTGCTCATTGACTATTGTCCCCTCTGGGACCAAAGCATACTTTCTAAAGTGTGAATAAGATCATGAGAACCTCTTAATAAATCATCCTGGAAGATCCCAGATTCTTTGGCAAAACCGCAGGCCCTGACTACCCATTACTGTTCAGAACCCACTCCCTTCCATTCTCTCCCTGGCCACCTTTCTTCACCAATGCTCACCTTCTCATAATTTTTTAAAAAATTTTATTGAAGGACAAATAGCAAGGAGGCAGTTTCAAGACAAATTAGCAGGGCAGATTCGATAAATTAATACATTGCAAACTTTTCATAATGTTTTGGTATTGTACAAGGTGCATACATGATATTATACTTACAGACATTATTACAGCAGATGTCTCTAATCAGTGAATTAAGAGAGTGTAGCTGTTTACTTATCTTATTTTTAATACCTGAATTATATCACATATTCAATAATTAATGCTTTCAACCTTGTTATTTTCCTCATGGTTGTCCATAGTACTAGAAGCCAACATGATATCTTGTCTAACCACTGTTAGTGAAAATCTTACTTCTCATAGAATTATGCAGAAGCATGGCATATTTACCCTAACTGAACTGTTTATACACACACACCATGATTCTTCCTTTGTATACCCCTATTTTGTCTAGAACTGTCAAAGATGGGCACTCCATTGTCATTACACCAATTTAGGTGCCTGAACTCGGCGACACAATCCAACACAGTCCAGCATTCCACAATAATAGTGAGTTATCTGAAGAAGTTGTTGACTATAGCCATTTATAGCTCAACTTATTATTATAGCCCTGTGTTGTATACTTCATTTTGGTACTTTTCTGCTGGATGGTTAAGACCGAGATAGATCAAGACCTATATACCAAAAGATGTCACTTTTGTTTCTGATGAGATCAGTGAAGTCCCCTCAGAGTTTATCTTGTAACCCTATACCTTACGCTGTAGGTCCTTTGTCTGTGTCATCCATGCAGGTGAGTCACAGGCAATGCTTGATCAGTTTGCTCTCTATGAGAGCCTGAGAGAAAGTTTTCTCTCCATGTGACTCTCCCCAGGCACACTATAGATCATCAAACTCTTTCCTCTGTGGCTCCATAATCTCCTTGATCAGAAAATTTGGGGCACAACTGAGTTTCATGATGTTACAGGTTCTCCTATGTCCTGAGTCTTTGGTGACATTGAAAGGCTAGGACCAAAATGTTGGGTGGCCTTGCAGCTCTTCTATTTCTCCAATTTTGACCTGTGAACTTAGGTTGTTAACCATCCAGAAGACAAGCTGATTAGTACCCTGCAGCATATGCCATTCACTTTGCCCTAACTATCTCACTCAATTGTTTTTAGTTGCTGTTCTATATTTCTATTTGTATTTCTTCTTTTGACTTCCTATACTAGGGAGACTATACGATATTTGAACATGTGTGTCTAGTTTATTTCACTTACGAGTATATGTTCAAGTGGCCTCCACTTCAATATAAATGCTTCAAGTTTATCATTCTTTATAACTGAGTAATACTCTATTATGTAGAAGTACATAATAGAGTACATGGAGAGAATACTTTCTCTCAGGCTCTCATAGAGAGCAAACTGATCTTTTTCAACCATTGCTTATGTGACAGACATCTTGGTTGTACCTTCTCATAAGTTATACATGCCTTCTCCTTGAAGCATTCAATTGAGTACTAGAAAGTGTCTTATTCTTCTATGTTGACTGACAACACAACAAACACTGCAATAAATTCTTGAGGTAGAGACTTTGCTTCTGTTCACCATTTGACAACACTGAATAAAACAGAGTAGAACCTCTCTCTCCGCAGAAGCCTCCTATTTTAGATTGTTCATGCATCTTTCTTTTCCTCTGCTGAAACAGGCTTCTTCATGGTCTTCCCTTAGGTAACGACCATTCATCTTTCTTTGCATCATAATCATTCATTATTACATTAAGAAGCTTCGTCACATCCTCCAGCCTAATAACTTTTATGTACTCCTAAGACTATTTGCTTAAATTCTCACCAAAATCTGTAGTGATGTATGAAGGTCAGTTGTGGGATTTGTGAGTAGATTGTCGATGACAATGAAAGCATCTCAAGAAAGAGACCATACATATTTTATGCCATCAAGAACACCATGAACTCAATAAGCCTAGGAAAAATCTTGGCATCTGATAAAAGTTCAACAAACATGGAAGGGAATAACAAGTAATAAGTGAATAAATGATGGAGAATAGAAAATCTAGGAAGTAGTGTGGAGACTCCCTCACAGCAACTTTACAATAGGTCTGAACTCCGAGCTATTGTAATCTGAGTCGAAGGCTGTATATCAGGCAAAGAAGTTGCAGAAAGATGAAAGTTAGGTTTTCCACAAATAGCAAGGCTGAAGGCTGAAGAAGGATATTTGAATAAAGTCCCTGTGGCAGGAATATTGCAACAGTTACAATGCTTCATACAATCTTCTTGCATAAAAAAGAAACCAAGGCTAGCCAAAAAGCAAAAGATAAAAGAAGGACAAGGTGAAAAATATAAAAGAGACATGGGAAGGGGCACCAAACTGAAGAAGCATAAAGGAGAATGTGTAGAGCATTGAAGAGAAGAGATAGCCAGAATAGGGAGTGGCTAAATCCTCTTAGTTCAAAATCTAGCTAACATTAAGAGAAAGTGGAAGCTTTATGAGCCCTTTATGAGCCCAACCTTGAACAATCATGGTAATGAAATGTCACAGTGCCTTTTCTACTAAGAGTGGCCAATCACATGAGAAACTTCTAAGCTTTATTTAACCATTATAGCAGCTACAGACGAAGCCACTTGAGAATTGATTGCTTCTTTCACATGTGCCCTCCTTCCTTAAATATGCTCTTTAGGTTCCTTTGTAGAAGACTGGAGAGTGATGTATAGGGTAAAGTACATGGCTGGAAGTTCCAGTGAAATTACTAAGACATGGGTTCAGTCTAGAACATAAGACCTATTGTTCTACTTAACATACCCAATTTACATATGCTGACTAGTGTGATGGCTTCCCCAGCTAGCATAATGGAACATGGGTTAGCCTTGAAAATAGAATCAATGTTCTAAGAAATGAAAAATAAGATATAAGGAATTTGGACTTTTTCTTCTCATTGGAGTTTATCCATTTGGCCTTGGATTTGATTAATATGTATTAAAACATAAATTTAGAAATGCAAATCATTGCTGTTTTGGATTTTCATAAATGCTCCCATACCTGATTGTACTGTACAGGTGAAATTTGGTCTACACTTTATTCATGATGCAAAATAACTTTGAGACCAAGGAAAGAGCTAAGTAATGTTGTCAAATAGATCACTCCTTATTTGACTTTGAGTCAAAGACCTAAATGTTACAGAATTTCTCTCTTCCTCTTGTAGGTTATAGCTAATAATTTCCTTACACAGCTTTTGTTAGGATTAGGTCAAAGGATAGAATGTGCCTTGTACAAATTAGTAGCTCAATGGTTATTGTAAATGTACAAAATGCAATTTTCTTGAAATAAGTCAATACCCATTTACTTATTCAGCCAATATTTTATTTTAAATACTTTTTTATGTGGAGCAGAAACACAGCTAGCATTATTATGGCTAATAAGGATGATTGATTAGCCTAAGCTAGGTATTTGGAAGGGACTATTGGCAGTTGGAAAATGAAGAAATAAATGTGCAAACATTTTTTAAAAACCTTAGCAGTTTCCTGTTTGCACATATACTCACAAAACAGCTACTGCCTCCCCAGTGCCCACTTCTTGACAGCCTCTGTTGTTGCTCCTATTGATCCTCCTACACCATTCAATCCAGTTTCCTTTGATGTTCACAGTACCTTTAGCTTTCCCAACCTTGGCATTGCTGTTTAGAAACAGACTGCTATTTGTTAGCTCAGTTCTGAGTGAGGAACACAGGAGCTGCCCTGTGCACTGCAAGATGTTTAGTACCATCTCGGAGCTCTTCCCACAAGGCTCCAGTAGCAACCCCATCCCCAACAGGATAATTAAATCTGTCTGTAGCCACTTCCAAGTATTCCCTGACAGTGGGGAATAGAGGCTGTGTTTCCTGACACTTACCACAGTGAGATTTAAATTGTTGAAACATAAGGAAAAATTGCACTGGAATCCTGTGTTTTGGCTGGGGGACTCATCTGTATTAAGGTGAACCCCTGATTTGTACGTTGTTCCTCTACAGATGATTGTCCCTCCCACTGCTGGTAGAATTCTTAGAGGTTTGTACATTCCAAGGCTTTTTAAAAAATGTATCAGTTATTCAATTAGGGTCTTAGCAAGAAATTTAGAACACTAATTTATGAAGATAAATTCCATTTGTCAGAGGAAAATCGGATTACAAGTAGTTCCGGAGCTAAGGAACAGCTTTGAATTTTGCTAAAATCTGTGAGTCCATCACATTCTGATCTAGCTTGCACTGCTCTGAAATCTGGTATCTCTCTTTCTTGGTGTCAAAGATCTCACTCTCTTCTTCTTGAAGTAAGCATCAGTGAGGTGTTTAGGGATTTTCACTTTGCTGGTATCAATTTTTTGTAGAGGTAGCAACGACAAATTTCTGGTGTGTTCTTCATAGAGGAAAATGTTTAAGGCTAAGAGGCCGAATCACAAGTAATAAGCCAGAGGCCAACTGCTTCAGGAAGACCACTCTCTTGCTTCTGTGATGCCCAGTGAAGATGATTAAGACGGTGCTGGGAGTGATGTTAGCTTAAAGCGTCCGCACATGCTGACTGAAGAGTTTTTTGCCATGGCTCAACAGCTTTTGGGGCACATCTTCAGTAGGGTAGTATCTAGGCATTTGTTGAAGCTTAAACACCTGGGTACCATCATTCTTGGCACCAACAACTGGTTTTGTGTTGGTAGCAAGAACTTTTTCCTTCTTTTTCTTCTCAATCTTCAGTTTAGCAGCTGTGTATTCTCTCTTATACAAAGCCTTTCTGGAATACACAGCAGGTTGGGAGTATCTACGAATTCCACTAACCAGGTCAGGGTTTCAGCCACAGTGGGGCTACCCTTTCTTGGACGTCTTTGCCTTCACCTTACCCTTTTTACCAGTATTAGTGGCAGTAGCCATCTTGGCTTTGGGTTTCTTCTCCTTAGCGTCTGGCTTCTCTGTTTTTTTTTTTTTTTTTTTTTTTTTTTTTTTTTTTTTTTTTTTTTTTTTTTTTTTTTTTTTTTTTTTTTTTTTTTTTTTTTTTTTTTTTTTTTTCACCTACCATCTTGCAAGATGGGAAAAAGCTAAATCAGTCTTTTTTTTTTTTTCCTTTCAGAATTGGGGATCAAACTCAGAACCTTGCACTTGTCAGACAGACACTTTTGCCACTGAGATTTTTCTCTAGCCCCCAAGACTATTGTTTTAGACAAAACTTGTATTTCAGTATGAGGGCGACACAGTCTGGTCAGTCTCCCTTTGTCCCTTCTTCTTTCTACTGTCCACTAGCCTCCAGTGCAAATAGCCACTTTCAGCTTTCAGGCTGTGCTAAGTTCCTCTCTTCCCCCAAAGACTTCAGCTCTCCCTCCTCACTCTGACCTCCTCACCTCCCTGCTGTGGTCTAACTCCTACACCCCCACTCACTATCCCCTGACTACGTTAGGAGTTCCTGTTGCCAAACCATTCCGCACCAAACAATGCCATCCCATAGCACTGCTCAGAATTGGCACAGTGCCTTGAGGAACTTCCCACTAAGTCTAGTTCACATGGGCTCAGCCTTCAGCCCTGCTGTACACAGGGAACACAGGCAATCTGACTTGTACACTCTGCCCATCACACTGTCCATGGATTGGTATGAAGCAGGTCTATGGTGAGTGCCAAATGGTTGGAAAAAAAAAAAAAAAACTACTTTCATGAATAAAACATTTAAGTAAAAGCAAATGTTCTTGTGAGTGATAACACTGGTGCTACTTCTCGCCCCATGTCATTTCAAAGAATCCCTATATTTTGATGAGATGTGAGCATCTGCAAAGTTGGCAGCTGCTAGTCTTCCTTCTGGCAGCTTCTTGTTTGGTTCTCTGAACTAAATGGATGCAGCAATGTGTGTGTGAGCCCCCAAGAACATCACAGAAATGTGAAGAGAAATTTGAAAGCTTCTAGAATTAAGCTCCAACAAAAACTCACTATTTGTCAATCCTTTTGCTTCTCTATAAGTTGGGAGGCATTAACTGACTTCATCATTAATGGGTATTATTTAATGCTTTATGCTTCCCAAGAATTCTATAATGTTCAGAATAAGAACAAGCAAAACCCTCCGAAGAGTCTCAGGACCATTTCCAGTGGATATTTTGTTTGTTTGTTTGTTTGTTTGTTTTTCTTTTGGGTACTTAACCAGATTAGACAGCCTAAAGAAAGTTATTCCAGTCATTGACGCTTAAAAATCAAGAGGACTGGGAGGAGTAGAGTGACAAGAGAACACTTGTTTGGAATGTGCGAAGCCGTGGGTTCAAACTCCACTCCTGTAGGGGCAAGACAAAAGGAAGTCAACAGATTTCACTTTCAGCTGGTGGAGCGCAGAATGCACAACAATACCAAGACTGCCTTCCTCTGACTCAGACTAAAGGCTAGTTGTTTCTGGGACCAGAATTGCCACTTCAATATTCTCTCCAGGGCCATAGCATCTACTTTGATTACCACCAGGCTCTTACAGACTTGTTGATTTGTGACCCCTAATTTCTGCCTTAGTTCATTCTAATGAGGAGTTCATATTCTTACTATCATTATTATGGTTTGTGTCTAGGTGTTCTTCCAAAGCCTTATTCACTCATAAGACAGCTTTTAGTGTTTGTGATTCATTCAAAATCTAATGCAGGGATTATAGATATGAGTGCTACAGCTGACGGAGAGTGGATAATTTGCATACAAATATAAGGAGGGGAGAGAGGCTTGGTAGAAAACACAGCTGCTGACACCACTTTTGCTCTTTGCCATGAACAGCTGCCCTCTGCCATGTGCCCCTCTGCCTTGGAGCCAGTTGAGTATAAAATGAAACCTTCACTGAGTTGAATAAACATTTCCATACTTAATTTTGGGGGTCTTCATTCAATGAGACTAATATTATAAAAAGGGATTAGGGGAATTTAAATTGAGAAATATATGGGGAAACAATGAAAAAAAATAGGGAAAAATGGGCATTTCAAGGAGGAAAGAGGTCCTTTATTCACAGTCCTGAGAAAGGATCAAACCTGAAGACCACTCGATTTTGGATTTTCAGGCTCTGTAACTGAGACCTCCCATTTTTTTTTGTTTGAGACACTGAGATTGTGGTACTTTCCAACTTTGACAGATAATGTTTAGTAAACCATTATAGCCAGAGTTCATTCATCTGTTGATTGAAGTGATGGCTATAAAACTCTCTGTGCTAAAAAATAAGAAGAAAATTTAACAATTTGTACCTCTTCTTTCACAAAGGTACAGTCATGGAGTGACAAAATTCTATTTAAGTGAAAACGCAGTAGAAATTTGTGAATTATTTGGGGAAGGTCTTACTGCCTTTGGAACTAGTGAAAGAAAAAATTTAAAGAGAAAATATTTTCCCAGATGACCTACAAAGGCTCTTCACAATGAGGGCTCAATAGTAAGGCTCAAATGAAAAGAAGGGAACTTGTTCTTTATTTCATTAGGCAAAGCAGGAAGTATCAGTTTGTCCTCCTAAACAAAGTTTTTACCTTGCTCATAAGCCAAGGATATTAGATTTTTCATGTCCATTAAGATTTGTCTTACATAGTTGGGTGCTCCTGTGTTTGGTGCATAAATATTTACGAGTGCTACATCTTCCTCTTGAATTTTTTCCCCTAACCAATATATAGTGGCCTTCTTTGTGTCGTTTGATCGTTCTTTGTTTGAAGTTCAGACTGTCTGAGAACAGAATTGATACTCTTGCATTTTTCTGAGGTGCTGGGGCATGTAGTATTGTTTTCCATCCTTTGATATCAAGCCTATGTATGTCCTTTTGAGTTAAGTGTGTTTTTTGTATATAGCTTATTGTTGGATTTTGTTTCCCAATCCACTGTGCCAGTCTTAAGGTTCTCTTAATTGGTGAATTTAGTCCATTTAAATTGAAGCCAAGGAACTCACATTGTCCTGATATGCTACTCCATGAGGGACAGAGTAGTGGTAGAAGAAAAGTTAGGGACTGCAAACAATCCACAACCTACCTGCTAACAGGTTTTTACTAGTAGTATTTATTTTTGGCAAGGCCAAAAATAAGATTGTTAGGAACCACATGGATATGGTCAGTACAAAACCCCAGATTCTCCTATGTCCTAAAACAAAAGCAAATAGCAATAGGCTGGTCACAAAAGCAATAGGCTGCATTTTCACTGAGCCATCTCTTCTAAAATTGATCAAAGTAAAGGATTCAGTTCTCATTAGCTCACTTGCATGGCTCATGTTAGAGTGAAAGACCTCATCATTACCAACTCAGTTGTTTCTCTTAAAAATTTGGATCATTTGTTATCAGAGTATGAAGATTCAGCGTCTCACATTCATTTATCTTTTCTGCTAAAATTCCCGGAAAACAATGATTATAGGTAATACGATTATAGGTAATGATTATAGGTAATAAAGCACAGGTTTTTTATTGACTCAGCCTCTCCAGGGGAGCAAGGACCAGGTCTTCAGTTGTTTGGTTTTATGTCTAGCACATAGTGCACAGAGAACTACTCCATCAAAGTTGAATGGTAGAAATAACTTAATGAACCCAAAATATTTATGTGAAAAGAGGTTCACTATTAGAAACTACTTTTATGAACTAGAAAAAGACTGCCATTTAAGAAGATGGCAAAATTGCTTCCAAAATAGTCATGATAAGCTTTGTAGAGGAAATAGCATATAAGCAGAGATTATTAAGGATGAGAGAATTTTGTGTGTGGGATAGGAAACAACCAATGATACAGAACTACATGAGCGAAACCCCAAAGGCAAGAAAGCATGACAAAGAATTAGAGTAAACAAACTTGGCGTAGTAAATTGTAGACAAAGTTGGATCAGAACTTTTGATTTTTTCCCTCCATAAGTAATGAGATGGTATTGATAGAGTTTTGTAAAGGGATTGAGATGTTCAAAGCTTTTTTTGAAGAAAATTAATTTGGTACTCAGGCTTGAGAGTGATGGGAGTAGGGAAAATTGGAAGCAAAGAAAATGAGTTTGAGAGAAGGATGTCCTTATGCTTCTATGTTTATTTATTAGTTTTTAAACAGATGCTACAGTTATGGTGCTGTGATGACATATTTATCTTTTATACTGGCAGAAGCTATAATATCTGAATGATTTTTTTTGCATTTCCTGGAAGTTTTTGTGCTTATGGCTTCTCTGGTTAACATTTTTAAAAAACACTAGAAATTTCTATACTCTATGATGTACAAGTGTTTTGTCACTCTTACAGCATGAAGAGACTTGTTAGGAGGGCAATCAAAGAGTAAAGCACTGAATCTTCTTGGGCTGGGTCAGTGCTACTTGAAAATATATATGTGTTACAATCTCCAACAAATGTTCTGGAAAACTTTGTGTGGTCAAGTGACAAAGTGGGTCAATTACATTTTGAAGCTGTCTCATTACAATTTTTTCCCTCAATAAAATTAATAAAAAGAGACACTGAACAGAATCAAACATCAGGGTTTCTCTAGTACCTTCTGGTAATTTCAGTAGCAATCAAGGATGAGAATCACTCTTCCAAATTGCTTTGTTCTCCTGAAAATCTTCATAGAGAGGTCAAACTTGGAGGTTTGCTTTGCTTAATAGAAGGGTCTGGGGCCACGAAGATAGCTCAGTGGCCTAAGCACCTGGCTAGACAAGTGCAAGGACCATGGTTCTATCCCAGGTACCACATACCATGCTGGCCCCACCCCAATTGTGCTGATCCAGCCACTAAAACCAGGTGGGGTGGTATATGCCTCTGTGATCCCAGCACTGGGGAGCTCAAAAGAGGAGAATCACTATGAGTCTGAATTGTCTGCTGAGATGCTGTACCGAATACATTAAAATAAAAAATAATATAAAATAGAGGTGTCTGTTGTTTTGTTGCAAATCATTTATCTTCATAAGAGAAAATATATAGACCTGAAGATGGAAAAAACTTGGTAGGAGCGAGAGAATGTGAAATTAATGTTATAGAAAAGAACCAAGAATAAAGGGTTTGCTGCAGAGTTGAAGAAAGTGTTGACTCAAACTTAGTACTGAGCACAGAACCTGCCTCACTGCTATCACAGGGAGCAATTAACAAAACAGTGACAGAATGATGAACAGATTTTGCAGGGTAAAGTTGTGCTGAGCTCATCACTGAGCAAACCGAGTTAGAAGCATCAGCAGGACAGAAGGTGAAGATGTCACACAAGAATTATATCCATATGGATGAGTCCTTGGAATGCGACCATGCCAGAAAAACAGATTTGGAATGAGCCACGTCAAAAAGTAGTGGAAGATATGACACCAGGAGATAAGCTATAAGAAGAACTCCAAAGAAAGAAAGAAATGAATCAAGAACAAGCACTAATCACTTCTTCTTTACCCCAAACATACAACATCGACTCTTTTTCATTACTATTCTGTGTATCTTGTGCTTTCTCAGAGCATTATTCATATCACATTAGTCTAATTCTATTTTTATACAAGGACCAGATTATGGGCTATTAATCTTTATATTCAGCAAGTTGATCCAAAGAATACTGCATAGCACCAGTAAATATACAAGGGGATTAGTAGACATTATGCCCCAGATTGAGACTCACGGTCCTGGAATTGACAATATTACCCTACTCACCTGGCCAATCACTGTCGAGCCTCACAGCCTGGCCCAGATAGTAGCAACATGTAGCATTAAGCCAAGGATTCACTCAACTACTGAGCACCTGCTACTGTCCTTGGAAATTGAACAATATAAAATTTGATAAAGACATGGCCTTTTGGAGTTGGGGAGAGAGCTAAATGAAATAAGTGCTTGCCTGGCAATATAAGGTCCTGAGTTTGACCCCTGGTACCAGTAAAAAAAAAAAAAAAAGAAAAGAAAAGAAAGAAAGAAAGAAAGACAAGTCTTTTGACTTCAAAGAGCTTCTGATGAATACAAGATATATGAGAGTGCCTCTGTGATACCTACCCTGAGAGCCAGAGAGGCTACACAACCTGTGTTCACTCCCTACACAACCTGTGTTCACTGCCATAGAACTTTACACATAACAATTCCATATGAGTCAATACACTGTCCCCTGATCTTGTGATACATTTCTGTTTTTACCACAGATGAAATGTTCAAGAGAAATAATCATTTTTGTCTTTATACCACAGATCAAATAAGCACATATTGAACTTCATTTGTTCTTCAAAATGTTTGTTTTTCTCTTTCAGGATGTTTGTGCTTGGTATTCCCTTTACATAAAATGCTTATCACCAATCTCATCTAGCAATAGCTTATTTATTTTAAAATTTTTCATTTAAATGTCATTTCCTTCAGAAGCTCTCTTGGACTACTGTTCTGGGTTAGCTAGATTAACTGCCCCTTGGATCACTGTCTTTGTCAGTGACATACCATATCATAATTACCCAACCATTGATTTGAGCCTTGCAGCTGGCAACATCGCATTGTAGATATTTTGAAAGCTAAGTTTATGTGTTTATTTACAGTATATCTACAGAACTGAATATGATGCCTGTAATGATTTACAATACTTGAATAAAGGAATGAACAAATGAGTGAACAAAGTAGACATTCAGCATACTGTTAAATAAAATAAAATATATAGATATACAAAAGCTAAAACATATAATCAGAGAGGAATATGTATGGTATTGAAAAGAGTGACACAATGGCATACAAAACCAGAAATAGAATCTGTCTGTGAAGAACTGGCAGCCAACTGTGCACAGTAGGCCTAATGACCTCAGTAGTTGTTAATAATTTAATCCATTTCATAGGCTTTTGAAAATCTCATTGGGATCAATATTAGTACCCTTTTATGAGAGGCAACACTGAATGAGTTTTGTGATCTCATTAATGATCACTCTTGAAGGGTAATTATTGATAAGTGACAAGTTTTTGGAAATTATAAGCAGTTTCTTTTAAAATACCTACAAATTATATAAAATTGTAACTGTTTTTGTAGATTGCCTTAAGTTCAAAATATACAATGTTTTAATAATTTATCTTAAGGAACTTCTATTTTTAATGTTTAGATATCAAATAAATAAATCCTCAAAAATGCCTAAAATCTGGTCTATTAGTCTCTATCTATTTATAACTATCATTCTCAGCATTACAATTCAAGAGTCATAGTATTGATGTTTGAATTTGTGACAGGTTTATTAGTGATCTTCTGGAAATCACAGAACATTAAATCTTAACACTTAACTCACTCTGAGCACTGAGACAGATAAATAGATATAGTACACAGACACATAGATACACAGAGGCATATGAATGAGAGAGAGAGAGAGAGACAGACAAAGGTAAAATTAATTAACTGCCTCATGGCTAATATACTGTGTTGCAGGATGTAATGTGAGATACACTTCACCATGCTAGGTAATATTATTATTTATACATCATTGATTATGCTCAATTTACAACATATGACTAAACAAGTAGGTAGCTGACCATGCTTGAACTCACAATTATCTGATCTCAGAACTTTGGAACTTTCTGTACTGCCCTGCTGTGTTCTCTTCCAGATTAAACATAGATTATTAAAGGAATCTACTCACATTCCATCACCCTGGAGTCTGTTGCTCTTATCATGCAAGTGATAGGACTGCAGACCCACCCCGGTCTTGAAATCTCTAACTTGGCCTCAACGTTAATCTTTAACCAACTGGACCAAACAGCCTCTGGTGGGCTACAGGCTCTACTACCTGTCCTGGCCATGTAAGGGATTGCATGACAAAATGCTAATTATGGTTGGATTAAGACTACTCCAGATCCATGCAAGTCACCAAAAGGTGAATTGAAGTGACACTTGAATCCACTTGATTCATGTTTCACTCCTTAATTTCAGAATTTAATACAAAGAGTTTAGCCGGGCGTGGTGGTGCAGGCCTGTAATCCCAGCACTCGGGAGGCTGAGGCAGGAGGATTGTTGTGAGTTCGAGACCAGCCTGAGCTACAAAGTGAGCTTAAGGCCAGCCTGAACTGCATAGTGAGACCCTGTCTCAAAAAGACAAAAAAAAAAAAAAAAAAAAAAAAAAAAATACAAAGAGTTTTCAGATTACCTTTGGAATGATTCAGCATTCAGATGTCACCCTCAGAGGTCATCTCCCTTGAAGTGAACACATCCCAATATATCTCAGTATATCAATACATACTCAACTGAGGGCTTAAAGATATAGTCTAAAGACTGAAAAAAATCCACCCATTACCACCACTACCATCTCTATATGCAGATAATTAAGATTTTGATTATGTATGTATGTATATATATATATATATATATATATATATATATATATATATATATAGAGAGAGAGAGAGAGAGAGAGAGAGAGAGAGAGAGATAAAGTCACATACACAGTGAATCCTAAATATTCACACACAGATCCATACCTGGAGTTTCCATGTGATAAGGAAAAGGAATTTGGGTCCATTGTTTACTCAGTATCTGTGAGGTCTGGCATGCACTTAGTGGTAAAGAAACAGTATGTATATGAACAAATGATGTCCAAATAGAGTACTGGTTCTCTCAATCCTTTTCCCTTGGCACTGCTGAAATGATGATAAGATAGTTTCACTTTCCACCTTCTGGATTTGCTCCTGCTGCTGCTTCGTCCTGCTGAGCTCTTTTCCCTAGCTACATTGCGTTCAGCCCATCTCTGAATACCTAGGATCACTGCTTTATCTGAGAGTTTAAAGAGTCTGCAGATGGCCTCTGAAATGATTCAGCACTCAGACATTACCCTCAAAGGTCATCTGCCTTGAACTAAAAAGATTTTGCTCATATCCTCCCAGTTCTCATTGTTTTGAATCACTGTAACAATCACCCCAACAATCTCCACGAATGCATGCGATGTCAAGGATTTTTGAGGACACAGACTTTGCTAACACTTTTCTGCATAACATTCATAGCACATCTGTGTGTGCCCATGACAGTCATGTAGACATGGAGTTCGATGTTCCAGTATGGACTTCAACTTTTTCAACTTATTGTTTTAGAGGCCTCCCAAAAATGACTCTGCCTGTTTAACCTGCTGTAGGTCATTTGTTAGAGCAGCATTATTAAGGGATTAAGGAAGATGAACAAGCAGAAGTCCTCAAGCAGAATCTTACAAGCATTACATACTCAGTCAATACTTTTTTTTTTTTTTGCTTAAACCATTCAAAATAAACTCTTTCTCTCCTTGCAAGAGATTTTGTAAATCTCCATGAATTTGGGCAGAGAGAGAATAACTCATTTATTCGGTGTCACTTGGATGATTCTTTCTCAGAAAAGATGTTTCCATTGTGGGCCTTCCATGTGAGTCAAAAATCATCTCAGCAGCACAGCTGGAGGAGAAAGCTGCCCAGGCCTCTCTCTCTTGCTAGATCCTTCTTCTACTGTTACTTGCTTTCATGTTGCTTCCAATGGTTCAGTAGCATTCATCAATTCTGGATTACAGTGAAAAGTGCTCAGTTCAACAAAAGGATCCTTCCTATAACACTGAAATGGACAAATTTTGCTTTTTTCTGAATGTGACTACAGTCAAACAAGGGATGCTTGTTAGGGAGCCCTGGAAGGACAGGCTGGCTCTGTGTGGGAACAACTTGAAAATGTCCTGAAATGAGGGATGGAAATGAGAGTCAGTTGCAGGCAGGTAAAGCACTGCAGAACAATGGGGCCTGTGTGTCACACAAGTCATGGATCATTTGGTCACAGTGGGCTAAGGGTGTCAGTTCCACTCTTATGGCAAAATTGCTGATTGTAACATTTTCCTTCCTCAGGCACTCAGTTAACAGAGCAAGGAGAAGTGCCAGTGAGTGTGAGACTTGCCATTATATGAAATCTCTCTGCGGAGAAGACTCATCATGTTGCTAGCGAGAATGTTTTGGGAAGGTCATTGTAAATATGCAATAGCTTTATAGTGGCATGAAGTAGGAGACATGCAGGGAGCCCCGGAAAGGAAGGAGCACAGCTTGTGAGTGGAAGCTATGGGTTCAAATCCCAACTTTGCTGCACACTTGCCACCTGACCTCAGTACAGTTACTTGGCCTCAGAGAGGTTTCATTTTTGTATTTATGATCAGAAAAATAAAAATGATAATGGCTCTTTGAAGAGTTGCTATAAAGATTATCTGAAATCATTTCCATCTCCATGAAATCTACTTGTCTTTTTAGAAAATGTTAACCACTTCCTTGTACCCATTGCAAAAGCAAATACTGGAAAATTTGGGACCCGAAAGGCAGATGGATCACCTTCTGGCAGGTGCCCTCAGACTCCAAACCTTATGCCTCAAGCAGGCTTGAAGCACAGACTTCCTCTGGCTTAGGGCCCTCAGCTGTGAGATGGTGATAAGAGGAACTCAGTGGTCAGTTCAGGTGATGATGCTAATGTTCTGGAGAAAGGTAAAAAGCCACCTATGTTATTTTCTCTTTCTTTGGAACCTCTGGTGGTGCTAGGAAAGTTGACATGGATCCAAACCACTATGGCTTATACTTATCTTTATTTGTGTTACCCAGTACCTTGACATTTCTCAGCTCCAATATTGCTCAACAAAATTATTTTTATTTTCATTACCAGCAATCGAACTCAGGATCTTACACTTGCCAAGTAAGCACTTATTTCACTGAGCTATCTCTCTGCCACCTTATTCATCTACTTATTTATTTATTTATCTATTTGGTACAGGGTCTCACTATGCAGCTCAGACTAGTGGTAATCTTCCCGTTTTCAGCCTCCACAGCACTGGGATTGCAGGTTGGTCACCACACCCAGATTAGGTGGCCAGCTCTGTATGCCCAGAGGCAGGGCCAGCATGGCATGATGCCAGGGACTGAACTCTGGTCTCTGTGATTGCCTGAGCAGACACTTAGTACACTGAGCTACCTCAGCGGCCATCAACAACATTCTTACAGAGAGAGTGTAAGTACAAGAGTAATTGGCAGTTTTGACTTCTGAGTTGATGTTGAGCTCCAAATGTGACCTTCTGGGTAGGACAGGGAGCAGGTAATGAGTGGTGCATTTTAATAATATTTAAATGTTAATGCTGAGAGGGTCAGCATCCCTCTCACCACACATATGGAAGTGGTTTGTGGCAGTGGTGGCAAACCTATGGGACAAGCGTTGTGTTTTTCTTTTAAGACAAAGATTTTAATATAGAAGTCATTTTTGCTGAACTAAAACATAAGCACTCAGGTTTAATTGCAATGTGGGAACTTTGAGATAAGTAAGTGGGTTGTGGATTTTAATTTGGCATTTGTTCTCTAAAAGGTTTACCATCACTGATTTATTATCTTCAGAGAAATTTCAGAAAATTTTACTGAAATACATGGAGACATAAAGTTGGTAAACCGTGGTGCTCAGATTTTACACTTGTGACTGTTGCCTATTAATTATTTAGCACTACTAGATTTTATCCCCAGAGTACACTGCTTCATATTCAACCAAGAAAATAGGAATAGTACAAACATCCAGGACAGATTTCTTTTGTGGTACTGGACCATGGACTCTATATGCTAGGGAAGGGACTTGAGGACAGAGCCTAAGCTATAGATGCAGCCAGGGGCAGGTGGAATGGGGTCAGTCTGACCTAGTGAACTCCACGAAGGCAGTAATACAGGAACACGGATGTTTAACCAGCCAGAGGCAAGGTTGATCTTCCCCAGTCATTTTGTTGTTCTTCTTGCAAGATCATGTTTCTCCATGCTGCGGTTTCTGGGCCAGTCAGGCTGCTATGACAAAGTACCACAGACTGGTGACATATAAATACCATAAATTTACTTCTTAGAGGTCTTGACCCTAGAACAAGAATGGGGTGCCAGCATGGTTGAGTTCTAGTGAGAATCCTCTTCCACACAGCACACCACCAGTTTCTCCTTGTATCCTCATAGGGCAAATGGAGAGCTAGATCTCTAGCTTTTTCTTATAAAAGCTCTGAGACCTCATTCATAACAGCTGAGCCTTTGTGAATTATCTACCTGCCAAAGGTTCTACCTTCTTGTCACACTGGAATATGCATTTGGGGGAAGGACATAGCATTACATTCCCCACAGAGAGCTTCGTGAGCTACTCCCCAGGCCAGACAAGGAACTGTGGAGCTGTCATCTGCTCAGATTAATAGACTACCCATTACCTTCCAAGAAACAAGATCCAAAATGTTCACTGAGAGCTGGAACAAACAGGAGGGTTCTGCAAAGAGTCCTTTTCAAACTATTCCTTTGGCAGATTGCAATGATGCAAATGAGAGTCTTTCAAGGATGACATATTCACAGCTCAAGGTTATTTTCTTATTTCTCTGTAAATAAAATGTCTGCAGGTTTCATCATCTCTGAACTCACAGTTAGATCTAAATCTTGTGGCTCAGTTGCTCCTACTTTGCTTAGTACACATTAGTGCTACCTTCAAGGTTGTCTGGTCCTGTCCCTCCAGCTGCTGGCCTGTCCCAGCATCACCTTCCCCATTGCCTCTGGCCTCTCCAGCACTGCCAAGGAGGCAGCATTCAGGCTGCTCTGCAGACCTGAGTCCTAGCTGGGCTCCGTGAGAAGGTGCTGCTGCTGCACGCCTTTGACCTCAGGCTGCTGCTTCCTTGTCTCTCACTGAAAGGAAATAGTTCTCTTTTCAGAGGAATCTCTTGGCAGCATTGCCCAGACTCAGCAACCATTTTCTCCCCAAATCCAAGCACCTTTCCATCCCCATTATTTGAACATTAGACAGCTGGCCAGATAGCTCAGTGGATTAAAGAGCCTGCTTAGGAAGACCCGGAGACCAGGGTTCGATCCCTAGAGTGCTATGCAGGCCCTACCCACAGAGCATGCAGAGATGGTGACTGAGACTGGGCGCTGTGGGGCATCCCTGGAATCCTAGCGCTTTGGAGGCTGAAAACAAGAGGATCTCTCTGAGTCCAATCTGTATAGTGAGACCCTGAAGACCCTGTAATAAATGCACTAAAAATAAATAAAAATAGTCAACATTAGAGTCAGTGATATGAGGCTGGCACCAAGATGCTTACTCCTTTCTGATGCTTGGGCTGAGCTGGTAAATCCACTGTACTAGACTTTGTTTTTTAAGCATCAAAGCTTTCCAGTTGACCCTGAAGCTGCTCATTAAATTTGGCATTGCATCTGTTGTCATGCCCCATTGCCCCCCACCCCGTATTTCTTTCTGTGACTAAAGCCCTATCTGTACAATGATGGAAACATTTCCCAGGATGCCCTGGGCACAAGCACACAGGGATCTTCTGGGTTATCACCTAAGGCCGCGCACCAGACAGAACTGCTGATTGTCTTCATTCCGAGCGGAAATGATGGCAAATCAAACGATGCCTGTTTTATTGCAGGAAACAGTTCGAAATTATAATAATTTATGCTTTACCTCAAGTTTCATGTCTTACATAAATTATCCCTCTGACACACTTGGTAATCCTTCCCATTCTAACCTCCGAGAGCATTAAAATTCAACAAGGCTTTTAACAAGGGCCAATTTTATGTCACTACTTCAGGCGGATCAGGCGCTTTCATGTGTATTTTCCCCACAGAATGTTCAGAATGACTGCGCGCAGTAAACATTATTATTCACACATACAGTTAAAGACTCAAGTGCTCTGGAGGGTAAGACATTTGCCCGAAGTCAGTGAAGCCAGAATACCTTGTATATCTGTGATTCAAATCCAATAATTTTCAAAGCCACTATATTGGTTTCTACTTGAAGAAGTATCTTGCTACTTTAGATGTACAAATACTTGGCTTTTTTTTTTTTAGGTAGAGGATTTCTTTTGTCATCAAGACAGTGTAAATTACTTAAGGACCTGTGACATTTCTTTCTTAGCACATACTGGCAAAAAATAAATTGCCTGTTTCTACAATAGCCTAAGACAATAACCATTTTAAACTATCTTCCAATGTATGGAGCAGGAATTGAAGAAACACTCAACAGAAAAAGGCTTCTCAGTGTGATGCTGATTGCAAGCATTTTTCCAGGGACACTCGTCTGAACGATGGGGGCACTGGAGAGTCCTTGATGTCCTTCTCACATGCCAGGTCCCTTAGCAGAAGACACCAGAGGGATGGACTCAGTTGGGCCTTTGGTCATCTGCAATTATAACCTCCCATATGGTGGTCTCGGTGAATCAGACACTCTGTACAGTAATTTAGGATTACCTGTGAAGTGTTTCTAAGAGGTAAGAGCTGAAGTTACTCATTGCACAAAGTGGTATGCCCCCAGTGAAGCCACACTTGGTGTTCTGAGAGGGTGCACAACTGGCTCGGTTCTGAGGACAGACAAAAAAGTCCTGTATTTCAAGGGAGGAATGAAAAGAAATTACAGCCACCCTGAATGGGCTACTGCTTCTTCCTGGTTTCCCAAATATATACTCAGGGCATGGAATTGGAAAGGGATCATAATTATGTTTTAATAGCTACTATTTTTAGTGCCTCCAGATGGCCAAGCTTACTGTAAGGCAGATTTTCTCAACCTCAACTCTGTTGACATCTTGAGTGAGATGGTTCTTTGTTGGGCAGAGTTATCCTGCACATTGTAAAATGTAAATTTAATAACATCTTTGGCTTTAACCTGTTAGATGCCAATGGCATGTCCCCTACTAACAACAGTTAAAAGTTGTTTCCAAGACATTGAAAAATGACACCCAGAGGACAGTTCACCCAGCATGAGGACTGCTGCTCTTTTTCAGGTACTAAACACAGGGATGAATTTCCAGTACAACATATCAACCTCATTAAGATATAGGGTAGAAGCTATAATTATTTTCATTTTACAGAACAGTAAGCAGAGGCCTAGACATAAGTGACATCCATGGTCACTCAGGAGAAAAAGCCTATCTGCCTAAATATAAACCTCAGACTCTTCCCAAGAGTTCTTAATTTCTATTTTCTATTTCAAAATGTCCAGAATTCAGATGGATGGCATGCACTGAATAACCAGTTCTCCAGAGTCAGAGGCAATGCCCCAGCCACTGCCTCCTGCACTACAGCTGACCCCCCGCTGGCTCAGCCTGTAGACCTGGCTGAGGTCTGGAGCTGATTAGGTTGTTGCCAGCACAGAAGGCACTGATCCGCACCAAATTAGTGGGCGCTTCTGTTCCTGGCCCTGCTGTTTGCTTACAGAGGGAATTCAAGCCTCATCTGGGCCAGTGCCTACCCCTGGGCTGCGTGCCAGGCCCCTACACAGGACGCCCTCACACAAGCTATCACCTGGCATGTGTTCTATTTCAAGATACAGCCTGGGTCCCTGTGACTGCAGGTGTCCTGACAGATGCAGCACATCCTGCCTTCACCCTGAGCTGGGGATGCCAGGGTTTCTGGTGCAGAGGAGAATGGCAGCCCCTTTGCAGTCTACTCTCTGGCTTTCTTCACGTGTGCATCTGTCTGGCCCAAGTGTGAGGTGCCAGTCTGGATTCTGTCCCCATCTCCCTGCTTACCATCACCATCTATGTCAGTGCCTTCCTATCTTTGCCATACCTTTGAGGGAGGTGAGAACAAACTGGCAATGGGATCTGCTGCCTGGAGTCAGAGACACAAAGAAAGGATCCTCCATGAAAGAGTGGGTGAAGGGGTGTTCCAGGATAGCTTGCCAGAGGGAAAAATATAGAAGTTCCCTGATCAGACTGAGCCAAGAGGATAATTCAGGCAGGGAAACCCCATGTGGAAGGACATGTCCTGCTACCTAAATACACTCAGAAGACAAAAGGGGAAATCTCAAAGAGGAAAAAACCAGATGCTGAAAATTGGAGACCCAATTTATTCCTTGACCCTAAAGAGCTGGACTTTAAGGAAAGACAGAATGAAAGGTTTGGTTGCTACCTCACAAAGTTTAAGTTACCACTTCTGAGTTGTGTGGTGTGGAGATGGGCAAGGCTAAACACAAGACACTAGCAGAAGTTTATTCAAATAACTTACGTATTAACCTTTCAATGAATATTGAGTGTACAACTTGTTGCCAAATTCTCCAAACCACTGAAAGAGGCCTGACTTCATCCTAATATATGTCAGCTATAATTAGCAACATACATGGAGTACAAAGGTTCTAGGGAAGAGGGTGACTGACCTATGGTAGTGTAGGGAAGAGCAGCCCAACACACTGCAGGGAGGAGCGGTCAAGGGTGAGCACAGCTTCTCTCTTGTGTTAAGTCATTTAGTGTCCCAACAATGTGGTGAGTCAGGTGCTATCAGCCATCATTCTGCAAATGCAGAACAAAAAGCTTAGCACAGGGATCCAAAGGTCTTGGTTGAGGGAGAGATACGGAGTTTATGAACTGCAACCACAGGGTGCAAGGTGAGGGAACATGGAGGTGGATTTCACACAGGCTTCTTCACTCTGCCTGATCATTACCTGGATGACTGAATCTCTTTATGCTGTCCAAAACCTCTCTCTCTCTCTCTCTCTCTCTCTCTCTCCTTTCCTCCCCTCTTTATCTCCAGGCTAAACTGGTTTGTTGAACTTTATGCAGAGTGCCAGCCAGTAAAGTGACCTTGTGGCTAAGATGCAAGTTTGCTGCTCCTTGCATCAGAAAAGCACAGGGAGGGAGCTGGGCCTCCCTGGCAGTGAGCCTCAGCAGACACAGAGAAGCTTTCTGGGAAGGTGACTCAGCTCTGGCTCCTCAGTTTGCAGTATACTAGCAATGAAAAAAGAGGCAAGGCTGCTCTGGCCAGGATTCAGAGCAGTGCTCCAGCAAGACACTGTCCACAGAGAAGCTGCTGTGCAGAAAGCACTGGATCTTCTGTTAGTAAAATAATAGTGCACATGATGGGGTGTAAGTGCAGAACCTACTGTCCCAGGCAGGTATTTAAATCTTGACCACATGTGGCATTAATCTCTGTAACCTGGCAAATGGCCCTGAGAACAGGCGTATGACTGGTTGATTCATTCTGTCTAGCCCCAACATAGCTAGGTGACTATGACTTTGAGCTGTGAAGGGAAAGATGGGTCCACACAACTAGAAAGGCATCTACTCTATTTGCCTCCAACTGGAGCTCTAGGATCCAAGGAGAAGGACATGGACTCAGGAGCTGATAAACTCATAAGTCTGGTCCAGCCCATCAGTGGCCATGTGGCCAGAACCTGGCTGCCCCTTGGTACCCAGATGCATAGAGGAAGGGATGCAGAGACGAAGGGATGGTCACTGGGTCTCCCTCATAACAGGGATGTGACTGATCTCATCTGACTTTATTTTCTTAAACTCATGGGAGACGGTTTCTTTTGTCTTACGTGGGACCACAGCATTTTTCTTTCAACTATAAGAATCATGAAATAGTACAGATAAAATACTGAGAACAATAAGCTTACTAGCACTTTAAGTATTATTCCCATTATACAGAAAAATACTGGAGGCCTGGGAGCCATATAAAAAGGACTCTTAGCCAGCTTTGTCTGGTTCTAAATTTCCTATCTTCAACCACATAAAAGTATTGCTTTCCTGCCACTCCCCTCTTCAGAGGATGGTTGAAATCCATACAAAATGAATTCAAGGGAAAAAAATCCAATTCAATGATTCTTAAGAAAATAATTCAATAATAATCAGTTATTAAGAAATTATTAATCAATTAAAATAATGTGCTAGTAATTAAAATCATTCTATAAATATGTATCAAAGGTTATATATTACTCATTGTTTTTCTATGGGAAGTTAAACAATAAAGAATTAGCCATGGATTCTTCGTGCGTGCAGTTTATAGTCTAATAAATATGTGAAATCATTCTAGAGATAGTGGGAATAAAAAATAATAATGGACTGATCTGCATTGACTTCTATTATATTTCAGAAATAATTATCAGCATCCTGCATGCATTCTCCCCTTAGCATTCAGAGTAATTCTCTGTAATAGGAAATACTATTCCAGTTTCACAAAGAAGAGACTGGAGTGCAGAGAGGTCATCAAAACTATGTAATTGATAAGTGGGACAGAAACAAGAAACAAACCCATGGCTGTCTGACACATGTAAACCCTAAGAACCACGGTGGCACTCTGCTTTGTCCTCCTTCACCCAACTTTCTGCTTGTGAGTGTAACACACTGTCTTCAGTGAAGAGCAAAATTCTTTCAATCTGTGAAGATAGATAATGATTCCAAATGAACTCATGGGTACTCCAGGCTGGCTTCCTGCTGACTGTGTTGCTGCAGATGATTTCCCTCAGTAAAGACAGTGAGCACCGGCAGCTGGGACCGCGGCTTACTATAGCTGTTGTTGAGGCCCCAGGTTGACTCTTCCTGCCCTGGGAGCAGGTGTCACTGTCCCACCACTCTAGCCAGTCCTTGATTCGGTAGTAAGGGTGTCTGGCTTCTTGCTGAAAAGCAAATCCAAAAGCCATTATCAAAGAATAACAGTTTCATGTGTTTTTGTCTTTTATCTCCAAGTTGTTCAACAGCATCATTTGAGGTCATGTGAAGAGTATAATTTGGAAATAGTATTGAAGGCCAGAAATTTACTACAGTTAAGTGGATGCTCCATCCTCCAAAACACCCCAGGGAGACAGCTTGCACAGCAGCAGCAGCAGCCGAGCTTTTGTCACCAGATTCAGTGTTTGGGGTAATTGATGACCCTCCTTCCACCATGCAGACACCCTCATGCCTGTCCACTGCCTTCTTCATTTTGAGTCCAGCATAATTCAGCACAGAACGTGGTTTCTTCATTTTTCAGTTCCAGATACCTTCTCTGAAAATTTGGCATTCAAGGCCAAAGTAAGTATCTATAGAGCTTCTCCAAGTCCCCTATTCAAGCACTTCTTCCATCATACCCTGCTTCCCTGGGTCAAGCACTGTTCTACACTGGAGTGTGTTATGGTTTATATTTGGATGACCCCCAAGCCTCAGGAAGTCATAGGTGAGAGGTGACTGGGCCATGGGACTGACAGGCAATCTCAGTGCTAATGCTATTACAGCTAAATGTGGTTGGAGGTGGCTCATCACGGGGCACAGCCTGGGAATGTCTATCCTCCCTCCTCTCTTGACTCCTGTCTTTTCTCACTGTCCTGCCATGAGCTGTTTCTCCTCTGTAACACTCTCTGCCAAGCTGCCCTGCCCTGAAGCCAGCTGACAGTGGGCCGAAACTCCCACAAACTATTAAACAACATAAATCTCCTCTCTTTTAACATGTAGATGTAGAATATTATGTCTCCACTGATGAAAAATTAACTAAAATAGGGTGTGTCTTAAAATACCTATCTGCTCAGTAGACTGACAGAAATAGGAAAAAGGTATACATAAGCCTCCTTTGTCACCCTAATCATTGATGAGGAACTAAATCAGCATACATTTGGTGTAGTCAGTGACCCAGAGAGAAAACAAATAAGGTCGAAATTACAGATTGCACTAGCTCCAAGGACGACAAGTACATAGGTGGTAGCAGTGAACAAAAAAGAACCACCAGATTAAACCCTCGAAGGAAAGGGTTCTTGGAGGAAGTGAGATTTAAGCTGCAACTCAAAGGGAAAGACCAAACGCTCGACCTCAGTGGGCTGGACCAACAGAAGCAGCTCTGACCAAGTGCCAATCTACTGTCTTCATGGCAAGAGTGCAGCTTCTTCCAGGAGGCAAGAGAAGAGATGGCCATGGCTGGAGGGAGACCAGGCAAGTATAGAGCCCACTCAAGGCCAGCCCAGACCAGCATGCTCAGACCTTGCGCATTAGCACTGGGAAAGTGATCTGATTGTTCTCAGTACATTAAGAAGGTCTTTATGGCTGGGTTCTATAGTTTTTCCCTTCCAAATTTTATGTTTAAATTCACTTCTCAGTGTAACAATGTTGAGTGGTACAAGAATCTTTAAGAGGCATTTGGGTTATGAAGGCTTTGCTTTTGTGAAGAGATTTAGGCCACTTGCATGAGACCAGGCTCTTATAAAAGCTAATGCTCACCCTGTGGAACTAGATCAGTTATGTTCAGAGCAGGTGGTCAGAAGGGACCTGTGCTGGCCCTGTCTCTTCTGTGCATTCCTGCTCCACCTTCTGCTCTTCTGCCTTGTCAGGTTTGGACATGAATTCCCCACTGGAAACCAAGAAGATGCCAGTGCAGTGCTTGGAGATTTTCCAGGCTCCAGAAATGTGAGCAACACACAGTTTTTCTTTATAAAGCACTCAGTCTCAAGGGTTCTGTTATGGCAGCAGAAAACAAACAAGACAAAACTAGTAAGATGTTTTTAGTGGAAGGTGAAAGATGATAGATAGATAGATAGATAGATAGATAGATAGATAGATAGATAGATAGATAGATAGATATTGTCTTTTTGAGACATGGTCTTGTTGTGCAGTTCAGGCTGGTCTTGAGTTACTTTGTAGCCCAGGCTGGTCTTGAACTCATAGTGAACTCATAGTGCTGGGACTACAGATGTGTGCCACCATGCCCAGCTATATTTTTGAAAAGTTATTCTGACTTCCAAACAGAAATAAAACTTTTTTGAAGAACAAGCAAGGACAAGAACATAACACAGAGCAGGGTCCACCTCCCATTTGCTAGACACGATGTCTGACACAATAGAGCTGCTCGATAACAGTGTCCTGAGTGAGCGAGTTAGCAACTGAGTGAATGCGTGAGGGAGTCAATGAATGAAAGCTTAGGCTAACCTAGAGCTTCCAGGAAGCTTGTGACCAGCCCCTGCCTTTCCTCTCTGTTTCTGATTACATTACACCCTCTCTCCATTAGCACTCAGAACACATGATGTGTTAAAAATTAGTAAAGGAAAAAAAAAAAAGTTCATTCTGGAAATTCCTCACCTGGATTTAAGCCTAGATTTCCCATGTCACCACCTTGCAAAATTTGTTGTGTATAATCCTGGCAATATTTTGTCATGATTGATACTGCATTCTTTCTTTCTTTCTTTTTTTTTTTTTTTTTTTTTTTTTTTTTTTTGTACTCGGTAGAGGGTCTCACTATACAGCTCAGAGTTACAGTGATGCTCCTGTTTTCAGCCTCCTCAGTGCTGTGATTGCAGTCATGTGCCACTACCACCCGAGACTTGGTTGCTGGCTCAGCAGGCCTGGGGGCAGGGCTAGCACAGCATGTGGTGCTGGGGGTCCGGGTCTCTGCACTTGCCTGTGCAGTTGCTTGGTCCACTGAGTTGTCTCACTAGCTTGCTTGTTTCCTTGATTGCTTTTTCCTCTCTCTCTCTCTCTCTCTCTCTCTCTCTCTCTCTCTCTCTCTCTCTCTCTCTCTCTCTCCCTCCCTCCCTCGCTCTCTTCTTCCCTCCTTCTTTTTCTTTCTTTTTTTGCCACTGTTCATTTCTGTGGCCAGAAGCAGACTTCTGATTATGCAATGAGAAAAAAAAAAATAAATAAAAAAAGTTCTACTGCTTCTACCAGACAGAAGGAGAAAAAAAATTCTGATGAAACCTTTCATCCCCTTCTCAGGAAGCTGGCTAGAGGCCACTCTCGCAGTCTTGATTTTAAACCTGAAAACCTCAGCTTCCCCAGGGAAGCCAGCAGGAGCAGGCTGCTGGCACAGGCAATTCCTGAATAGCACAAATATCCGCTTTTCCTCACCAATCTCCTCCTGCTTTATGAGCAAAGCTTCTCTGAAGCCCAGGATAGTGTATTTCATGTTGAGTTTAGGGTGAAAGTGATCTGGCGGGTGACATTCCCAGGGTGCTCCGGAAGAGAGACAGGGTCTAATCAATGAAAGCCTTGCTGGACCAGTTCCTAAACCAACAGGAATCAGCTGCTTTGAGAGTGGGGTCTGCTAACAGATGGAAAATTCTTCAAGGGGAATACAGGCTCAAAGAACTACAAAGGTGCCGAGCATTCCAGAACTGTCTGATTCTGACCTAGTATTTTCCCCATTATTCTCTGCTCCCCTGTGAGAACCACTGAGAGACACAAGTGGTTCTCCAGGAGACATTCTTTATAAAATGTCAAGGCAATAAAAGTAAATGGCTTTTTAAGCTCAAAGGAAATTTAACGATCAAATAGTCCTTTTTGATGAAATTGAAAGTGATATCTGAGGATGTAGAGTGACTTCCCCAATCTACAGCACTATGAAAACACCCAGTGGGAAGACGACGCTGCGATGCTGCTGAAGGCAGAGTACATTCTGCATGGTGTCCTGCTGAGGCCACAGCCCGGCATGCAGCAGGAAGGGTGACGCAGTAATGAGTGACTATGGGGATGGGAAATGACTGCCAAAATTGAACTAACTTGCAGATCTTGGTCACAACTGTGTGTCTCATCCTTTAGCCTCTGGGTGAGGCCAGAAAACTTATTAGGTCCAATGCGGCCAGGCGAAACAGTGCTGGGCAGGGCTGCCTGCACCCACATCATTAACTTAGTTCTGTGTATGAGAAGAAGACTTCTGAAGTACGTTATCTTTGGGAGGAATTGTTGTAGCAGTGATTGATGCTCACTCTGTCAGTAGAGGAAACACTCATTTATAGCGAGGATGCACGTGCTAAGTTTGTTCTGTGCGGAATCTACAGAAGCCATGATCAGGTTCTGATCATGAGACTCTCCTCAGTACTCAACTCTGACAGCCCATATCAACACTGCTGAGAGGCACCCTCAAACTCGGAAGTGTTCATCAAGGACAAGAATTCAGCTGTTCTCCATGTAATCTGGCTCCAGATTTTATATAATCTACATAAATATATGTACATATATTATATATGACTTTATTTATATATAAAGTATATATAATTTTATTTCTTCAAAAATTGACAAGTAAGGAAAATTCTCCATTTTGACATTTATTTGTTAGATGACTACTAAGCTCCAGACATTCTTCTAGTTCTATCTGCCACAGGTTATCTTCAAAACAGCCACCTAAAATGATGAGGTCACTGTTACTCCAACTATGCCCACACATAACCCCAGCCTCTGCTATGTCTTTCTTCCAATAATATGCTTTCTCCAATCATCTGCCTGATACACACTTTAACTTTGTTCAAGTTGTCCTCCTAGATCAGCAATTTCTATTCATTTTTATCTCATGTGGGAATATATTTCTCCTCATTCCTATCACTGTTCTCACCTCTCCCACTGCAGCCCCATCCTAGGGTCCTCCTTACCTGATGCAAGGCAAAGATGGAGCAGATTCATTGGTAGACTTTCAGCAGCCAAGAAATCTGGAAGAGTGGAAGGACTGTAAAGCACTCTGCCCATTCAGATGTGCCTCTCTTCTCAGTCTCAGGGACTCTGCATTTGTGTGCTGCTCTACTTCCCTTCCTTCATAAACTCTGCCTCAGTTTGTTCCAGCACTCTAATTTCCTTCCTCAGAGGGTGAAGTAATACAAGGTCATCTTTAATTTCATTCAAGTATTTCTTACTTGAATCTTGTTTGTCTCCTTCTCTCTTTTTCTTACTCCTCCATGAATGAATTCTGCCTCCTCAAAGAAAAAAAAAAAAAAAAAAAAAAACGATTCAAGGTTAAATACATGTGCAAATAGCATCTTTATGTGTGCTATCCATCCAGAGCAGCGATGTGGGAAGACATGGGTGCTGAACGTATGACAGTCTAGCTTCCTGTCAACCATGGGAAACCAGGAGAGAGTAAGAGGAACATGTGGCATACAGCCTGCAAATCAGAGTTGAGATCAAGCTGACAGCACACATGACACACCCTGTTAGAGTTGTTCCAGAATGAGGGGCCCCCGGGGTATGCTGAGCCAGTGATTGAGACTGGGCATGGTGGCTTGTGCCTGCAATCCCAGCACTTCACAGGCTATAAACAGGAGAATCACTACAAGTCTGATCTAGTAGTGAGACCCTAAACACCCTATAAACCCTTCTTTAAAATAGACAGACAGACCAACAGACAGATCGACAGACAAACAGACAGATGATAGATAGATAGATAGATAGATAGATAGATAGATAGATAGATAGATAGATAGACAGACAGACAGACAGATAAAATGGATCCCTCATTAAGAATCCAGTGAACAGGGTTTATGGTCAGGATCTCTGGAGAAAAAAATTATTTGAGGATAGTGACTGAGCTTCAGGATCAGAGTGTTGAGCAAGGCAGTATTTAGATACAATATGAAAAAATCTTACTCACCCATAATATATAGGCACTTGTTTCAAACAAAAGTCATCCTTCTGGAACAAGCCTAGTGACTGGTGACATGGGTTTTATGTAAAATGCAAATTTAGATTTTGTGAGAACTGTAACTTCATTCATCTAAATCATTTCTGTTATAGTCTATGACAGCTTCTGAAAATTGCCAGGGTAAGATTTTCATTTGATCTTTCAACAATATTAGAGGTCATCTAAACAGGACTATATGAAGTCTTTCACTGTCAATTAGTGTAATTCTAAATCAACATTCTGTCAGCGCTGTGCCGGTTTCAGTGTAAGGAGGAAGTGTGGAGAGCCGCTTGATATTAATGCTTAAATAACAGGGAAGGGATGGGGAAGGAAGAAAGAGGAGAAAGCAGGAACAAAAAAGGACAGAAATAGAAGAAAGAAAAGGTCAGAGAGTAACAAAAAGCAAAAGAAGAAAACAAAAGAGCAGCCTAATTTAAGGTGCCTTGAAAAGTATTACTTCTATTCATCCTAAGAAACAAAAAACTTAGTCAGGAAAAGGTTAAATACATCAGTTTTCTGGGAAAATTGAATACCTAATTGGGTTTGTAATTAATACTAAAATGTGAGTTTTTCTAGACCTAGTATGCTGAAGACTTATTTCTAGCTAATAGATCTATCACTAGGCACTTGTTTTTTTTTTTAATAGAAATTAAAGGCACATAAAATTTCATGAACTTGTAGAATATTGAACATACTATTAAATGTAATTTTCACGGTTTGCACTTGCCTTCAAGGCTCCTAGAACACTTGAGGAATAATTCTTTCCATAAGTCCCCATAAATATGAAAAAGAACTCCCTTTATTTGGAATTCTTTATGAATACAGGATTAAATTTTCATCTCCTCCTTTCCAATGCTACAGGAAACCCCCAGGGGTAGATAAGAAAGCTTTAGTGTCAAGCAAATTATCAAATTTACCATTACAATATCTTTTCTAAAATATGCTATGTTTCAAGCTAATTAAAACTGAGATGCATCCATAGAGGAAATAAAATAATCCGGTGAGTAAGTATATATCTGTTCCAGCAATCTACTACATGGGTTTAATTTGGCACTCAAATTCCAAATGCCAGAATAGACTCTGCTAGAATAGAATCAACTATTAGCTTGATCCCCTGAGGTGGAATCCTAGTTCTGCCTCCCACTATTTGCACGATCTCTGTGTCTTTATTGGGAAAGCAGGGAAAACATGTTTCTTATCTCCGCACTGTGATGCGCCACTGAGTCACATAATGTTATCAACAATGACTAGCATTGATTACCCAACATGCTATCACTCTCAAGATCAGCATCACCGAATACAATAGTTTCAATAAGAACTTTATTCCGATGTTGACATTTCTTTTAAATCCACTCTCAGACTTGCAGCCAGATGAATTTCCTAGGCAATAAATCTAATCACAGCACCCATATGGTTTAAAATCATTTAATGTTATGCCATTGTCCAAAGGATAGCTACTGTCCATCATCATAAGGGGGCAGACCAGATTTTGGCAATCAAACCTGACCCTTGCTCAGTATCACCTCCAGTCTCTTCATACCCCAACCTATTTTCTGCTCCTGCTTTGAACTCACAGACAGACAGAATCCCTTGATAACTCTAAACACTGCTTCTATTTGCTTGCATTCTTCTGACTGTACTTTTTTGTGCCTAGAACATTTCTTTCCATTCTTATCTTTACAAATGAGGCCGAAAAATGGTTTTCTTCATAAAGCAGGAAATCCCAGGCGAACTGATGCATGCAGGAATGAAAATTAATCTGCCCCAGTGATGTTCAAAGCGGAGCAGGTGCCAACTTCCTCACCACAGAGAGGATCCATTATGAATTCATCTGTCCTGCTGCTCTGCAGGTTCCCGTGGTGACCTATTTGCTCACACTGTTAATGTTGTCATAATCTGAGCACTCCAAAGTCAGCCTGGCCAGCTTACAGCACATTTTCAAAAGCATCTGCAGCACAGATTGAGCCAACATTTTAAAGATATTAGAAAGTGATCAGCATATGATTTTGCTAACATAGTTATATGACTGCCATTAAGGTTGAGGACAATGCCTCCTGTGGCTTCACTACACTGTACTTGTACACACAGGAAGTGAATGAGTCACTCACCCACGAGCTTTGAGAAGCGGCAAATAGAACAGGACAGACAGCTGAAATGCACTGAAAATTTCTCATCAGGAGAGTGGTGAGACTGGAGACGCTACAGATGTTCTTTAAAGAATCCATAAAGCCGGGCATGGTGGCGCATGCCTGTAATCCCAGCACTCGGGAGGCCGAGGCAGGAGGATTGTTGTGAGTTCGAGACCAGCCTGAGCTACAAAGTGAGCTTAAGGCCAGCCTGAACTGCATAGTGAGACCCTGTCTCAAAAAGACAAAAAAAATAAATAAATAAAAAAATAAAGAATCCATAAATACCTACTCCCACTATGGGCTGGCCACTTTCTCATGACATTCTTGAGGCATGTGTACTGAAGAGAAAATGGCAGTTGAGGAATCAAGTGCCATTTAATTATAATTAGGTTGATTTTTGCTGCAGACTCCGATTGTAGGTTCTTTGGTTACCTGCCTGGAGGTGTTAGGTAGAGCAGGTAGTTCACAAGAGCTTGGGGAGCTTTGTCCATCTTTAGCTCACTTGGCACAAAGCTGTTGTTGTCTGGGTGGCTCAATGTCAAAACGGACTTAAGAGATGAACATATCAGAGAGCATATGTGAGAAAAGTAGGGCAGAAGTAACATGAGAGGCTCTTCCAACGCTGTGCTGAAGAACATCATCCTTGAGCTTACTGTGCTGGGCTTTAGGTAAGATATGACAGAGGCCCACAGCTATGGAGGGAATGCCACTGCGCTGCCCATGAATGCCCAGAGCCTAGAGAGCCTTGCAAGAGCTGATGCCTCCTAGGCCCTACAACATGCTTCAATTGTGATCTTCTGGCTCTACGCCCTGCTTTGGAAGTCATGGATGAGGTCAGCATAAAGCCCCTAACTCAGTATATTTTTCAAGTAATGTATTAGGAAAGATGCACTGTGTTTTTCCAGCTCTTATACAACATTATCTTCCATACAGAAGGGTAATGTCCAATATTTTACTCAATAGCAGGATAAATTATTTTTTGGACATAATTTCACCTTCATAATCTTCACACTCCTGTTACTAGACAGATCTTTTGTAGTATGCTGGGCAAAAGAAGGGAATGATTCCACAGACATCTGTTTCCCATACTGGAATGAAAGGCCACATACTCATACTTCAGAAGGATAATTACTTTAAAAATTCGGAAAAGTTGACCAATTTATTCTCTAGAAAAACTTAATACAAATAGAAATATTGAAGCATACAGAGCAACTCTTTCTCATGCAAACATAGATTGTCAGCATTTTTTACTTCTCTTCAAAGAAACCATATGTAAAAAAAATCCAGAAGAATTTCCTGTAAAAATTATAGTTTTGAATTCTCTTTTGGAGTAAAACAAGGACAGAGTTATAATTAATAACATCCAAAAGACACATAAAAGCTTCTAAAGCTCAGATCGGTAGAAGGCAAATGGGAGGAGGAGATGAGAGGAAGCGACAAGAGGACCCTCGACATCAAGGCTCAGAAGGCATAAGCGAAGACACACTCCTTCATCTGAAGTTCATGACCTAAAATACAAGAGCTCTCACCCTTCTTTGCAGCGAGCAAAAGCACTGACTGAGCAAGCTCCAAAACACATGGAGATGGCTCCGCTCACAAAGAGGCACAAGGATTAGCAGAGGTTGTGCTAACAACAAAGCGAGAGCCTGCAGGTATAAAGGCTCTCAGGCTCCTCTCTCACTCATAACTTTCCTGAATAAAACTCATCTGATAAAAAGTACATTTTTAAGAGGTGAGTAATAAAACAGGAACAAGATAATTCAATGATGCTATTAACACAGGAGGAAAAGAAGCAAAACACACCATGAGACAAGGATTACATATCCGAAGCAAGTCATAAACATGTCAAGAATCAAAATGTATTAATAAAGCCACTGCCACAAATAGAAATGTAATAAATCAAGAAAGATCTAACTAGACAGCAGAAACAAGTTAAAAATAAGCTAGCATATCTGAGCCAAGTCATCTTACCTGTAGAGGGGGCATCTGAAGAAAAAAAGGGAATAGATATAACAGGAAATATAGTAAGGGTCATAAAAAATGAAAACAATAAGTAAAGAAAAGAAATAAGGAAGAGACCTACAGGAAAGGAAAGGGACAGAATGAAGGAAGACAGGAAGAAATGGAGGGATTGAGAAAAGAAAACAATGGCACAGGAATGGAAAGACAGTGGGAAGAAAAGAGTAGAAAAACTAAGAGCACTAAAAGTAGAAGACGCCATATATGTTTTGTTTATGCATAAACTGTGACAAGACTCATAGATCTGGGGTACTGATATTTCACTCATTACATGAAGTTTAAATTATTTTAATAACAAAGAATTATTGTAGGGCTGTTCAGATAGCTCAACAGACTAAAGCACCTGCTGAGGCAGAGCACAGCAGCTGGGTTTTGATCCCCTGCATGTGGTGCCAGTCCCATACCACACTGAGATGGCAATTAAGACTGAGGGTGGTGGCAACAAGCCTATAATCCCAGTGCTTTGGAGGCTGAAAACAGGAGAAACACTGTGAGTCTGATCTACAATATGAGACCCAGTAGACCCTGTACTAAATACATAAAAAACAAAGAACTATTGCATATATAAGCAGATGAAAGAGAATAAGATACATAAAGTCACAACAGGAAGGAGGGAAACGTAATAGGCTTAATTAAACTATTTATGCAGTCAAATACATCAGCAAATACTAAATACCTGTTGTACAACAGAACTGTTCTAGGAAATATTTATGAAATACCAAACAAAACAGCCTACATCTCTGCCCTTATGATCTTTTTTTAAAGATGAAAGATGGACAAGAAACAAGATATATCCTGTATCAAATGATAAAAATGGAAAACATCTGGAGAAAATAAAACCCCATTAGTGCAATAGAGCATATCCAGGATTAAAGGAAATGCTACTTTAGATAGAGGACTCAGAAAAGGACTCACAGGGACACAGGCAGAGACTTGAAGATGTGAGGGAGGGAGATAAGTAAATATCCTGTGCAGAAGGAGTGGTGAGCATGAAAAGCTCTGATACACAAAGCTCTTGGCTTTTTAGGAGAAATACACAACCCAGAATCCCCAGAGAGCAATTAGGTAGAGGTTAACAGTAGGAAACAAAGAGGTAAAGAGAGCTGAGTCAATTAGGGCTTTGGATGTCACCTTAAGGACTTGAACCAAGACTGAGATGAGAAGAGGTAGAAGTGTTTTAAGCCAAGAACTGAGATGACATGATTTCTATTTTATTTTTAAAGTATCACTTGCAGTGCTATACCAAGGTCATGAGTTGCTGAAGTTAGAGTCAGAAGAGCTGACACTCTAGGTTAATATAACCACCAAGATTAGGGCCCTCAACTTAGCCAACTGTTTATATAGGCCCAGAAGGTTGCAATACAAATTGCTCTGAAGCCTGCCCCTCTGCTCTCTCCTGGCTTGTCAACATGAAGAGTCTGGGAAAGATCCTGTCCTGGGAAAGTGTGTTGATTATAAAGAAACTATATGCTAATTTTTTCTTAGAGCCAAAGGAGAAAGACCCCTTTCCCAGAACTGCACAAAAGACTAGGAGAGTTATTTTTAAGAAGTTTTCATTCCCTAATTTGGAATGTAACTGGAGACTTCTCATCTAGAAAACAATAATCAAGGAGTGGGATGAGATGGTAGGGGTGTCAATACCTTGTATCTAAAAGAAATGATTAAATGAGGTTCTGCCTGAAAGGCAGGTGCACATGACCATTAGGCCTCCAAACAGAACCACAAAGAGGAGGTTGAATCCCAAGAATGCCTTCAATTCACCGCTGTCCACGAAAGGCAAAGAGCTTGAGCTGGACAGTGGTGTTGGGTCCTGTGGATCATCCAAAGCTTTGGTGTGGCAGGAGACATGCATAGAAGACAATCAGAGACTTTTTCTTGGTGTCATCTCTTTGGCACCGAATCTCTCAAGTGACAATGAACTTGATCAGAAGTTTTAGAACTCAAACACTGCATCAGCATCTACTAAAAAGACAAAAGTTTTCATCTATCACCTAAGCACCTCTGTAGGATACTACTTCCTGTCTCCACATCAACAAACATGTTTCTAGCACAACACTGCAATGACAATGATTTTGCATTGTGCACAGTTAGACATTTTTTTAAATCCTACTGTATATGAAAAGGCAAAACAGCCCCCAAATGAGGAGGTGAGTAGATTACTAAAATTTGGAAAACTGTGATGTAATTCAATGAATTTATTTCACAAAGCATGAAATCGGTCGAGGGAGAAAAATGTGACCTTCTCGAGGTTATCTAGCTAGTTAGTAAGACCTCTAAATATAGAGCACAGAGCTCCCTTTTCTCAATGTGTTGCAGGATCTTACAAAGCTGATCTCAAAAGCAGACAGCAAGATGATCATGCGACATGCGGATGTGGGCATATTTATGCTTACAGCTCCTTGAACCATCTCAGGAAATAAATGGCTGCACATGTAGAAAACACAGAGCCATGAACCAAAGCTCTAGTGCACTCACTCTGCAGTGTTATGATGATAATTTATAATGCCATTGCAATTACAGTAGAGTTATAGCACACCCAGCACCTAATAGAGCTGTGTGCATACTCTTGAGAAAGACCGATGTGCTAGCATCTTGGACTGCAGGAATGAGATTAAATGGCTCCCGTCGCTGATCCTGCCATTGATTTTTGCAGTCCTCCTATTAACCTGATACCTCACATGCCATTCCTCTGCCATTCCTTTGAGGTGAAGACATGGTTTTAGGGTGTAAATAATTAGACCCTCAAAATCCAAGGTGACAAATCTCCCCTGCCTCCAATTGCCATGAATCAGGACTCATAAATCAAAGCCTCTTTTGAGGACATGTTTGTGAGCAGGAGGACATATTTAGAGAATGAACCTGCTTTGCGTTTCCCCTTCTTCCTCTTTCCTCCTTCTGGCATCTGCGCATACCTGGCTTTGAAAGGAAATCTGATAGGATAGGGTGATATGATACATCAGGACCTTTCATAAGAAGGGGGAGGTGGCTTTTATACTAGTACAATCAGACTAAAGAGGGTTTGTCCCCCATAGATAAGGACATACATTTTTCCTAGATTAAGGTCAAAATATTTTTGGCAGAAGTAGACTTCAGTTTCCCATTAAAAAATGTTTTGTATGGCTTACTCAATATTGTAAATGTGAGAATGCAGCAAAAATAATAAATTTTTTGCCCACAGTAACTAACTTTTATTGAGTACATGCTTTGTGATCATAGATGTCAGGAGTGATAATTTAAAACATTGGAATGTGTATGTATCACACAGTGCCTCAGCCTTTAGTGTATACACTACACAACAAGAATTCAAAAAAGTGAGCTAGAATTGTATGCAGAGTAATTTATACACATAATACCACTTAGTCCTTTTCAAGATATGATATCACTGGCCTAGTTCTTCAGATGAAAAAACTGAAACTCAGCAAACATAAGCTCCATTCCTGAGATCATAATACCAACAGATATTAGAAAGTTTGTGTCCCTCAGCAGGGCTTTCAGGAGGTGACTGTGTCATAGAAGCCTCACAGAGGACTTAGTGTTAGCAGGTGGGGCTGGAGGGGAGGGGTGAGTTACTATGAGTGTGACCCAGAACTTCAGCTTCCCCTTCCCAACTGCTTCCTTCTGCTCTCTGTTCAGATGTAGTCATCCTCGGTTCTGTTCTACCATACTGCCCTGCCTGGGAGCCATATGACCACAGAGAACACCTCTGGAAAGCATGAGCCAAAGTAGACCTCTCCCCATTTAAATGGTGTGTGGCAGGGGCTGGCCAGATAGCTCAGTATACTAAAGTGCCTGCTTAGGCATAGCTTAGTGACAGGGGTTCCATCCCCAGCCATGCAGGCCCCACCCCAGAACTCACTGAGATTAGGCACAATGGTGTGTGCCTATAATACCAGTGCTTGGGAGGCTGAAAACAGAAGAATCAGTAGGAGTATGATCATCTCTGTGACACCCTGTAGACCCTGTCCTAAATACATTAAAAAGAAGAAAAATTAAAAAAAAAAAAACACGCTAAATTGTGTGCACCAGGTATCGAGTCCATGTGTTGAGTAAGTAACTGAGACACTTTGTGTTTAAACCCAAGCTTTGTCTAATTTTGGCTTAAATACGTATTCAGGCTGATGGACATAGTCTTGAAAATTTACTGGATTTAGCACTCTTTTATTCACATTTTCTTATATAAAATATCACCAAATGTCTTTTATATTTTTCATATATTTGTTTGATACTTATGCAAAGTCACCTATAGCAGAAAGTTATTTATAAAAATAAATCCATTTTTGCTTTCCATTATTATTAACACATATTAATTGCATGGATTGTAGCAGTCACTGTAACATTTCCATATGTGCATAACCACTCATTGATTGTATACATCCACTCTTCTTTTATCCTCACCCCATTTCCTCTAACCACCACACACCCTTGCTATTAATAAGTACATTTTTAATGGTACATCAATAAATCAGGAATAAATGAAAGAACAATAGAGAAAAATAGAGATGTAGCCAAGAATGAAACAGTGTCAGAAACGTTTTTTGAGCACATTCACTGCAGCTGACACCACATAAAAACTGGGAATTTAGAAATAAGATGGCAGTGTCCCTTCTCTTCATAAATTTGAATTCAAATGGTGGAAATCAACATATAACAAACATTCTTGTAACAAATGGGAACAATGTAGAAGAGCCAGTGAGAACATGTAAGGAGAACATATTATATTTGAATAGTGCGCATCACAATCTGATGTTCATCTGGCTTCTACTGTCTGATAGGATGTAAGTGCAGAAAATAGAAACTAGTTAGTGTCTAGCTCCGATAAAGAAAGCTACATGCATTTAAAGTAGGTCTGATATTATTTAAATACTCAAAAAATATGATTATTTAGTTTTAAATGCACATTGGTGTGGGATTCTAGCCTAAAAACAGATCTGCAGGTCATGAAGCCTGTGGTGGTTGATTGCTTATGTCAGTCTGAGGAAGAGAAGCTCAACTACACTGGCTCTGGAACATCAGCTTCAAGACCTCTACTCATCCACTGTAACCCATCTGCCTGGAGCACTGCCCACCTTTTCAGACCTGCTCACAGAATGAGTGGGTGAATACATGAGGCTCAGTGAAGTTTAGACTGCTGACCTATCCCAGTTCTGTCTCATTTAGACCAGTGCAAGTGACTAACACAGGGACTTACACCAACAAACACCTAGAGATAGGAAATTTACAATATTTAAAATCAGTGCACTGGGAATGAGATCAGTGAATAAATCTCAAACCCTGAACAATAGGCATTGGTTATTACAGTCAGACAAGCATGTCATTCTTGGAAAACCAGCATGTCAGCAATGACTGGTTTGTCTAAATTGACATATCCAGTAAGAAGAAATCACTGCAGAAGTAAAATAAGGCAAAAAGAGCTGAGAAAATTCCTGGAGAAAAACATATGCATAGATTCAGAGCACAAAGGAAGGACAAAGCAAGGTGGAAAGTCAGAATAAATAAATACTTATCGATTCACTTAAAAAAAAAAACATTTGAGCAACAGAGAAAAATTGCTACACATTAATCAATGCATCATTAAAATGCATCAAGACTGGCTGATGGCCATAGTCTTGAAAATTTACTGGATTTAGCTCTCTTTTATTCAAATTTTCTTATATAAAAATACCACCAAGCATCTGGGAAAAATTTGTATGAGTCAGAAAAGAATTCCTGGTGATGTAGAAATTCCACATTCTAAACTTACTTCTTTTAGTTTTAGTAAAGGGCTGAAGCAGAAACTGCCCTTCTTAGGCTTTCAGGTTTTGCTTATGTCAAGTGAAAAATTTTCAGCTCGGTCTGTACTTGTAGGACTCTAGACAGAAGCAAGAGACCTGCTTCTAGCCCCAGCTCTAAGTCTTATTTTTGTTCAACTCTCTCACTACTGTTCTCTATTTCCAGGTCAATTTGGGGTAAAATGCTAGACATTTGCATTATATTGTTTGAAGGCAGTGCCCATATCTGCCCTCCTGATCATACAGTTCCTGTGCAGATCAAATGGGGTCATGCACAAGCAGGTGCTCTGTAATTCCCAATTGCAGTAATATAAGCGAATGAAATGTTCTCTCTCCTGTTACTATTTTTACACAGACCTGGTAGGCTGCTTTCCAGAGAGGTTAAAAGTCCCTGGGGACAAATACAGACAGAAGTAGGAGAGCGAATTTGTTAATATATTTTCACCCAGTCTTTTAAATAAAAATATTTTAATGCACAACCACAATAAAATCAAAAGGCTTTGAAAGCATTATATAGTGCAAACACAAAAAATGTAGAGAACTATGGACTTAGTGGCATTTATAATAACTATACAAGAACACAGGAAATTACCTTTGTCTTCATTTAGTATCAGGGCTACTACTCCAAGTTATTTTAAGTTGCCTTTGCTTTCCCACCTTAGGAAACCTCACTTGCTGCTCGTTTTTATCTACCATGGCTGTACCTGTGTTAGTCCTCTTCAAAAGTCACTATATGCCAATTTTGTAATGAACTCCGCAGTTGGTTGAGACTGAAATAAAGTAAAATGAAATACAATAAAATAAAATAGGAAATGTGATCTTCTATGTAGTTGAAAAGATACAATGCAAACTAGACAATAATAAGCAACCCAATAGCCGAGCGTGGTGGCACATGCCTGTAATCCCAGCACTAGGGAGGCTGAGGCAGGAGGATTGTTGTGAGTTCGAGACCAGCCTGAGCTACAAAGTGAGCTTAAGGCCAGCCTGAACTGCACAGTAAGACCCTGTCTCAAAAAAAAAAAAAAAAAAAAAAAAAAAAAAAAAAAAAAAAAAAAAAGCAACCCAATAAGGACCAGCAAGATAACTTGGTCAACTAAGTGCCTGCTTATATAAGTACAAGAACCCGGGTTCAGTCCTTGACCCCACATGCTGCACTGGCCCCATCCCAGGGTGCACTGAAGCAGCCACCAAGTCCAGGCGTGGTGGTGCATGCCTGAAATCCCAGAACTGGAGAGACTGAGAACAGGAGGGTCACTACAATTCTGAGCTTTGTAGTGAGACCCTGTACCAATTACATTTTTAAAAAAGAAAAAGAAAAAAAGAAGCAACCCAATAAATAAAGGTACCCACTGTGGAGAGATGTTCAGACTAGAGCTTTGATCTCCTCCTAAGCCTTCTCTGGCTCTGTGTGATTTACTCAGCTCACAGGCAAGTTGTTATGAGACATGGCAGAAATCTGTATTATGTTGTTTAGAAATCACTTGGTTTTTTAATACTGGCCATTGAATATTTTAAAAATGACAATAAAATAAATAATCAGAGCTTCTGAGTATTTAAATAAAATCAGGCCTAGTTCAAATTCATGGAGATTTCTGTTTCTGAGATAGACATCCACTAATTTCTGTTTCTGCACTAACGTCCTATTAGACAGTAGAAGATACACATTGGTGTGAGATTCCAGCCTAAAAACACATCTGCAGGTCACGAAGCCTATGGTTGACTGCTGTGTCAACTTGAGCAAGAGAAGCTCCACTACAGTGGCGCAGCAGTCCCACACCCTTGGGTGTAAGGGACCCACCCTAGGGCAGCTTGGCACTTGGATGTTATAAAAGGGAAATAAAGGGCAGAGCAGCCTCTGTTTCTTCAGAGAAGTTCATATTTTTGCTTTCCCCTTGGATGTCATTCCCTCACTTGCAGTACAGATACTTCAGCCTTCTGGTGTAGACTCCAGTTTTCTATCAGCTGGGACAGTGTCATGAGTTCCAGACTTGTAGTCTGCAGTGTGCAGACACTCTCTGCGTTCTTCCACATGTGACTCTGTGCGTGGTCACTGTAAGCCAATCTTGTAAATTATTATATATTTCTGTATCTTGTTTATATATCTTTCCTTTGTAAACACTGATAAAAAGCCATACTGAATAGCAACAAATATAGCAATGGCATCAACATCTTATATGCATACAGCATCCATCCACAAACCACCTTGATGCATTTTGTCTTACAATTCTTATAATTGTTCCAAGTGCTAAACCAGAGATAGTAGAGATGCTGAAATTCAAAGAGAGTTAGTGGATGGGAAGAAGATGTCATAGCAGGCCAATGACAGTACTAGAACTGAAGGATATTGTCTAAAATGTTACCAATGCAGACTTTTGATTGGGATGACAACAGGACTATTTTTCCCACTGATATCGATACATCTTCTGAATGAATGGCACATTGAGATGAAATAAGGTATGCCACAGCCTCTGTTCATTGGCTGGCTATTAGAGGAAAGAAAGCAACATAACTTCCTACTGCCCGATAGTCATTTCTTGTTCTGGGTCTCAGAGAACTGATGAGGTAACAAGCCAGATTCTCACAAGACCCTGAAAAGGCTTATAGTAGAGTTATAGTCATTGTGCCAGGATGGATATCAGTGCTTCAGCATCTGGGTAGTGGAAAATCCAAAGATACCATAAACTTATCAACATACCCAGGACGATGATGGTAAGCATGGGAAACTCAGCACAGCAGCCACTTATCAAACAGTAGGAGTATATTTCTGTATTCAACCAACCAGGAAAAATGCAGTGGAACAGCCATCTTTACCTTTAAAAGGTAAATTTTTTTCAGTAAAAATTTCAAAGGGCTTAATGTTATAATGCTGAAGAGATATAATGTCTAGAAATACCAATTTATGGGGTTTTGTTTATTAAAAAGCATCTTTTGGATTGAAAAGACCCATGTTTTTCATGGGAGCAAGTCTCTGAAATCTAAGTCCCATAAGGCAATGTGCCTAGCTGTATCACTGATGTGGCTTGCCCACAAAGGTCTCAAAGTATCTGTCTGCCTCACAGTCTTCAGAATGTTAATGTTTTCATGAAGAATTTTATGTCAAACCAAGTGAAAGTGGTGCTTAGTCAATGGAAAAATGTGAAAAGAATATTCTGTGATGGGTAAAGAAAGATGGTGAAGAAAGATAGGGAGAGTTCAGCTGACCTGGCCAGTGACTTTATGTGATCAAGCAGATATAAAAGTAGAAATGGTCTATGCAGGGAGTATAGGAAGATGCCTAGCCAGTGTAGTTTATGTAGAACTTGCAAGCTGAAGGCAGTGACACTAACAACAATCACAGTGGGTACCGTGTGACTTGTGCCCACTAAGTTCTGTGTACTTTGCTAAGGGGCTGATTATAATCAGCTGGCATCCTCACTTCTGAGATGAACAAGGTGCTGTGAGTCAGAGAGGAGAAACTGGGGTGCAAAAAGATTGTGACTGGATAGAAGCACATAGCAATGAACTAAGTAGTCGAAGCAAGGACTCTGCAGCCAGTTACCTGCTGTGAGGGTTACCCTATCCAACCTTCACTGAAAGTATCCTTTGTAAGAGAGATTTTTCTAAGTTTTAGATGTATGTACCAAAGTTCTGTGGAGCTGGGAACAAGAAAACAAGGCAAGGCTGTCCTTTGACTCCCAGGGCAATAAGATGTCCCATTCACAAACAAGTTCCCAGCATGAGCCTAGAAGGTGCACAAGATTCTGCAGAGAATGTAGAAGACATGTAAGATCCGTTTTCTCTACCACCCATGAAACATGTGATGCTGTGGTAAGGAAGGAACTGAACTCAGAGTCATGCGAGCATAGCAAAAAGCAGACTCTAAGACTACTTCTGGCTTTCTTTAGTCACATGGCAAGGGTGAGTCACATACATCCAGAGCCTCGGTTTCTTCATGTGTGGAGTGAAGCTAGAAATCTGGCCAAATTTGTGGTACTGTGAAAATCAGAGAAGATCACAGCAGTTAGAGGAAATTAATCAAGAGCCTCGTCCCCAGAAACTGACACAAGAGAGTTGTAGGAATCCCAGAACTTGCTTTCTTGATGTCTCAGTCCACACTGTCTCCATTCTACACCTTCTTCATTGAGGACAAGTGCTTCCTTATTCCCCAGAGCTTTATCATATGCCATTATTCCTTAAGGACAGAGGCCATTTGCACTCCTTTGCTTCCTTTTCATTCAACCTTGTCATAGTATTTCTATATCAAGCATATTCCCTCTAGAATTGGGGGTAGCTGACTGCAAATCTCTAGGTACTGAGTAGAAGTCAATTGCCTTGATTTAGATCCCCAATAATGTTTTTAATACTTTGTATTAACCAGTCCCATAAAAATGTCAAAAGTAATGACCATCTTTTCTCTCTGAGCACTGACATCTAATAAATTATGGAATTTGTAGATTATCTACAGTCCGAGGCAATGTGTTAAAGACACAAACAATGAGTAGTTTGGCCTTGTGAGAGACTTTGCTGGTGTGCCTAAGTGTGTTGTAATGGTGTTTTCTTGGTAGGAAATATTTCATCCTAGGTGGACACATGTGCTTGCATATTACTGTCACCTTAAAAATGGTTAACCAGCTAACACCAAATGGAATTTTCATCACTCTGTCTTCATGAACAAGCAGACATTTATTGGCCATTGCTATTTAAATTCATCAACAATTTCCCTGAGACAATAAATTTTAAGGAACTACTTGTTGACTTCATTTTTATGATGAAGGAATCTTTACAGAGAATTAATTAAAAGACAGCAAGAAAGGGAAAAGTTATGAGCAGAATAATAGGGTCTTTACATAAGAGGGAGAAGGAAAAAGAAAAGAGTATGTGCACTCTATTTTCTGACTTCTATGGAAATCTACCATTGCTAGAAGATTGAGCAGTGATCAAGCCTAAAGCATTGGCTCTCCATTTAAAATTTGCACCTGCTCACAAATATCTACATCCTGAGATGTAAGAAATGATGTGACTTCTATGAATCTTACATATAACCCTTATTTTTATATTATTTCAAGTCTTGATCAATAAAGAATAAATTCTAAGTGATGGATACTGGTCACTCTCAGATCTCAACAATGAAAACACTGAAACAAGTCCAATGAGGACCTGCCTAAGCTGGCCCCTGGCATCTCAATAGCCTCTGTCTGTAGTACACATAAAAATGACCACTTTCAGGGCCAGGGAGATGGCTCAATAGAATAAGCGCTTCCCTCACAAGTGCAAGGGCCTGAGTTCAATCCCAAAAGCCACAAACAAGAAGACCACTTTGTACCTATCTATCAAGAAGTGCACTCAGTTTCCCGATCTCTCAAATATGGGCTGCCCTTGTGACTCACTTTGTCTGAAGAGCACCATAGAAGTTATATATATTGAATCCTCTGAAGCACAACATCTATGTTCAAAAGACCTTGCAGGTTCTAGCTTTGCTTTCGCAAGAATAGCATCTATGTGAAGGCCCAAGCTAATCTATCAGAGTCATTGCCCAGCCAAGGTACAGGTAGCAATTGAAAGAGTGAGGTCATCTTAGACCACCCAGCACTAGTCCAACACCAGAATGACCACAACTTAGAAAGCCTAAGAGTAGGCGTGCTCTTTCAACAGCAATAAATAAAATAGATTACCCTCCCTCTACCAAGCTCTCAACTCCAACCTCTCTGGTCTTCTTGTAGTCCATGGAACATGTCAGTGACTCTCAAAGTTCCTAAGAAGGGGCTTTGTATTTGTTGTTCAGTGTTTATAAGATATTTTTCTCATTGCCAATCAGACTCTTTTCTCCTCCACATTGTTCAGATCATAGTTTGTAATTTATCGCTAGAGGAAAGCCTTCATGAAGCAAAGTAAACTAAACAGATTTGTTAGTCTGCATATCAACCCTTGTTTATTTTTATCATTATGCACATTGAAACTCACTATTTTTTTGCTACTATTACCTGTTTCCCTCTATCCAAATGTAAGCCTCATGAAAATATTTTGAGACAATAATATTTTTTTCCTTTAATTCATGGAATTTTAGGACATTATTTCCCATCTTTTACCATTTCTGTGTGTTCCTCCAACAGTCAGCACATGCTTCACCCTTCTGAGAACTGCTTGCAGGCCTCTCTAGATCAGCTTTTGCTGCCTCCACCAAAATACAGAGAACTGAGGGCTCAGACAATAAGTGGTGACTGGGAATAGTGTATTAGGTATAAGAACTCCAGCTCTGTTGTTCACTGACCAGGAAAATGCTGAGGTGTGAGCCACACTGTCTCCAGTGCTGACTAAGCTGAAGTCCCCCTTATTTATGATAAGCATATTGAACGTTTGACTGGCTTCCTTCTACTACCCGTTCCACTTCCTCAACCCTTGTATGACTTTCCAGGAACACGTTTACACTAATTCTTCTATCAACTGCTTCTGAGGAAGTGACCACAGAAATATCTTTGTGGAGTGAATTCATCATAGCAGTTCTTGATTTCCACACATTACTCTTCAAATACATTCCCTTAAATGAATTTTAGAATTGAAATTTAGATATCCTCTGCAGTATCATCCCTTTTGTGACCATGTTTGTGCAATCATTTCAAAGCTTTATTACAATGTGCCCTGACGTTTTGTAAACTTGGGAGTGAAATATATAATAAGTGTTCTGACTCTAGAAGCATGACAGTGGTATCACAGATAAATGCACTTGGTACCCTCACGCAGTGACTGACAGGAAACGTTGCCATGAGCTCTGAGAGGCTGCACAAGCTTGAGGCTGCTGAGCTGGCGAGGCTCTATCCAGCGGGGGCCGGAGGCCTTCGTACTCTGTGAAGGTGAATTCTATGATTTCCTACCTGGACGCTTATCTGTGGAATAAAGTTGACTTCTGTCTCTGAGCAGTATTTTAACTCAAACCCAGCCCAAGCCCAGCAAATGAATGTGTGAGAGACCTTCCACTCCACTGCACCTGCTGGATCCCTCTGGATCAAGTCCAGGCCTAGCCTGTGATGGAGACCTTCTACTGTGCACTGAGAGGCCTTCCAGACCCCTCCAGAACCATCCCAGGCCTGGGGTGTAACTGAGACATTCCACCGTGGTCTCAGGATCATTCCAGACCTAGCTCAGGCCCTGCATACACAGCTGGTATGAAGCTGTGCAGCTGAAATCTGAGCAGAGGCCAGAGACCAGAACCACCCAGCTAATCCAGGAGCAGAACATCTTGTCAGAGAGGCACAGTGGGTTCACTTCCAGGTGCTGCAGTAGAAAGAAGTGGAGCATAATAGCCAGACCCAAGCCAGGAACATCAGGAAGAATTCAAACTTCGTATATCCGTACCTGAATTTCAGTAGGTGCCAAGGTTATAACTGCACCAAAGATCTACAGCAAAGGTCAGAGAACAGTGCTATGCAAAATGACAAAAAGAAAGAGCAAAATGCAATCTCAGGCCCCGAGCCCAACCAGCACAAGTGCAGGAGACACTAACACAGAAGAAATTGGGAATCACACAGCTGAAATTTCTGAATTAATAGCATCTGAAATTAAGAAACAACTGCAGAAAGATAAAGAGGAACTCAAATCAGAAATTACCTCTGAAATAAAAAAAGAAATCTCTGAATTCATAGCATCTGAAGTAAAGAAACAACTGCAGAAACATGCAGAAGAAAGGTTAACTATAATGAAAGAATTAGTAACTGCTTCTCAAGAAGACATGATAAAAAATTAGAGGAGAGTAGAAAAATGATAGAATCCGTGAATAAGCAATATAGGAAAGAAATAGATCGCATGAAAGAGAGCCAAAGAGATATACAGGAACTTGAAATCCCAATCACAAGCTTGAAACATTGTTTGAAAGAATGTGAAGATAGAGTTTGACGTCTTGAAGACACCATCACAACTAGTGAAAAAGTAAGAAGAGATCTCTTAGCAAAACGAATGGGAACAAATAAATATCCTAATGCTACACCTCAAAGGTCTAGAAAAGGAAGAGCAAACCAAACCCACAGCACAAAGATGAGAGGAAATTATAAACATTAGAGAAGAAATTAATGCAATCAAGATGAAGACAACAATTGAAAGAGTTAATGAATCAACAAGCAGGTAACTTGAAAGATAAAATAGAATTGGTATGCCCCTAGCTAACCTCAGCAAAAAGAGGAAAGAAAAACTCAAATACAGGTAATAAGGAATTAAGGAACTGCAGAGAGGATAACAATGTGTATTACTAGGGCCATGCTTGGAATTCCTGCCATTCTGGTCTTCTAAATGTGTACTGCTTCTAGTTTATCAGTTAGTGCTATACTCTCTTTCAAGTAAATGTTTGTTTTTAAGAAAGGTAATAAATGAAACAAGAGACAAGAAAGAAATGTCATACTCCTGTCCTGTTACAGTGTTGTACATTGTTAGATTTCTTAATTTCTATGTAAAAAATTGTAATTGTTTGTTTCTCTTTTTTAGTATTTTCTCCACATTCTGTATGGATTTAAAGTTTAGCATGTCAACGATTGATGGAAAATACCTGTTCCCTGTTGTCTAAGGCATTTGATATTCAGGCAGATAGTGATGTTAAGCTCAGCAGCCTATGATATAGAATGATAATATTAAGTTTCTGGTCTGGCAGATTAACAACTTAAGTTTGCAGCCCAAACAATGAGAGAAAAAGAAGGGTTCCAAGGGTAGTCAACATTTTGGCCCTACGCCTTCAGGGTCAGAGAGGACTCAGAGCATAATAGAACCTCTACTGTGACATCCTGTAACTCAGTGATATCCCACATTTTCTGATCAAGAAGCTTATGGAGCCACAGAGGAATATGATTAACTATGCAGAGTGTGCCTAAGGAGAGTCACATGGAGTGAATACATTTTCTCTGGCTTTCACAGAGAAATTAGTCAAGCAATGACCATGACTCATCCAGGTGGTTGACAGTGAGAAAAGATCTATAAACTGTTGTACAGGGTTTCAGGGTAAATCCTGAATTGATTTGACTGACTTTGCTAGATACAAAAGTTACGTTTTTTGTTATATAGGTCTTGCTTTATGTTGGTCTTAACCATTCAGCAGAAAAGCATAAACACTAGGTGTAAAAAGTAAAGCCCTATTAATATGTTGAGCTGTAAAAGCTCAAGTCAACAACTTCTGAAATTGCCAGTCCTATGTATATCCTGCTACTATTATGGGCTACTGGACTGTATTGGATTATTTTGCTGAATTCACACACCTATAAATTTTGAATGGTAGTGGAATACCCATCTCTGACAAAACTAAACAAAAAAGGGGATATAAATGAAAGACCATTTGTACTGAAAAAATTATGTGTTTCTGTATATACAAAATATTTAGGATGGATATAAAGCTACTTTCTCTTAGTTCAATGAGAAGAGAGATTTATACTAATAGTATTTAGACAAGATATCATTTCTGCATCTTGTACTGTGAATAACTACTATGAAGACAACAATGTACAATGTGGTAATTATTGTAACTACCTGTTTTGAACCTGTTCAATGCTATTTTCTTCTCAATAAAATTAATTAAAAATATTAAAAAATAAAATAAATGCACTTGGTGTGTGAATGAGAGTGCATGTTGAGGGAGAAACACTTCATACACTGAAGTTGGTCCTCAGGAAGTGAAGTTGTAAGAAGCAAAGGAAAGAACACATAGCAGATTTCTTGGAACAGCTCGTTCAGCTTTTCAGTTTCCTGGAGAGGATGCATTGCCAGGTTTATCAAGGGATGCAGAAAATTCTTTGTCAATATGGATTTAATGAATATTGACACTAAAACTTGTTCCTGAGTCTCCAAAGCAGAGAAAACTATTGGATCAGAAAGCAGATCCCAGGGATGAGTTTTCTTTGAATTCCACACTCAACAGGAAAAATAATTTTGCGCTCAAATTTCAGCTGACTAACATTCCAATAAATCTTCTAAAATGCTACCAAATTCACCTTTATTCAGTATTTCCTACTAAGTCTCTTGCAGAATCACCACCAGCAAGGAATCTTATATATAAGGAATAAATTTCTTCTATTTACTAAATGCTCATTTAAGCAAGTGAAATAATTAAAATTTTTAGGCAAGTAATGATGTAAGAGCATTAACTTTATTTGAATTTAATATCCAAACCAGTTGTTGGTATTTTACATAATTATTATTCCATAATTAAACATTTTCAAAATGCCTATGAATTCCTTGATACGTAATACTTTCAGATTTTTTTTTCAATTCTACTATGTTAGGAATCGATGCATTATCAATTCAAGAGAAGAGAAGAGAAGCATCCTCATTTTGATGCAGTAAGATACAAATCACAGCTCTGCTACTAATCCTTTAGCATTTTGGAAGCTGATTGTCCTGAAATTCAGTTTATTTATCTAGAGTAATGGTTCCTACTTAGGGCTATAGTGGGGATTAAGATAAACAATTCAGACAGTTTAGATAAAGCAGAGTTTGCATTCTGCAAATCTTTTTCTTTAATGTATTTAGTACATAATCTACAGGGTCTCCCTGTCTAGCTATGACTCATAGTGGTCCTCCTGTTTTCAGCCTCCTGAATGCTGGGATTGCAGGCACATTCCTCCATGCTGCGTCTTAATCACCCTCTCAGCATGCCTCTGGGGGCTGCGCTGGCACAGCACACTGGGGATTGAACCCCAGTCCCTACGCGTGACTAAGCAGATGTTTTTCTCTGCTGAGCTATCTGGCTGGCCCTCAGTCTGCAAATCTTACTCCTATTTCCTATGTCACCCATGGCCTGAAAATTTGCTAATTTCTCTGCCTGACTCAGAAGGACATATGTGACCACACCTGAAAGTGCTCCTACTATCTCACCCAGTCCTGTCTCTTATGTTCCTACTCACTCTGCTTCTGAAGGAGCACATGGAATGTTCCTGGGTAATGTCACACTATTCTTCCCTACAGGATGCTCTCCCTACGACTCAGGTCTGCTGAGACTCTATAGTTCCCATATCCTCCAACCAGGGGAAATGTCCTGGGAAATTTCCTAGTGATCTGTTCTCCTTCTAACACAACTATTGTTAGTCTCTTCCGTTAGACTGTTATGTCTTCAAATGAGAATATTATAGTTGGCTCTTTCTATTGGCAGGTTCCACCTCAACTCCTTCAAGCAAATGAAGACTAAAAGTACTGGAAAACAGTACATTGTCATTTGCCAGTGAACCCATCTCTAACTGAGAACCTGGGGCAAGCCATGAGTATCCACTCCAGGTATCTCAGTTACCTTAAGCATGCCAGGGCAGGAAGTAATTATGCTTTCTCCAGCCCTCCATCATGCATTGCATGATTGGATCCAGAGGAAAACCTTGAAGGTGTTGAGAGTACAATATTTGGATGGCAATGGAATACCAATCTCTGACAAAATTAAAGAAAAAAAGATGATATAAATGAAAGACCGTTTTGTATCTGCATATACAAAATAGTTAGGATAGGTATACAACTACTTGCTTTAATTCAATAAGAAAAAAGATTTATTTGGACAGGATATCATGGCTGCATCCTGTGCTATGAGTGACTACTATAAAGACAACAATATACAATGTATTAATTGTTGTAACTCTCCTACCAACCTGTTTTGAAGCTATCTCATTGCAATTTTTTCTCAATAAAATTAATTTAAAAAGGAGATTGATAATGCCACAAAATGAAAAATTCCTATGTCATTGATCAAGTAAGAAAAGAAAAACCCATCCGTAACCAAGAATACCCATACTGAATGGTTCTGTGAGCAATAACCCTCATGTAAATCACAGAAAAGTAAGGGTTTTGTTTGCTTCTGTTACTGCTATTATTTAAGTAGCGCAGACAACTAATTAGATCCAAGACTTGAAATCAGGCTTTTGATTGGCCTTTCAGTATGCATGCCACTATTCAGGTACACAACAACCTCAAACAATGTGAAATCCACAGCAGGTCCTCAACTTCTTTTAAAAAAAGTACATTCATTACCACAACTGTAAAATATGGATAAGAATCATTTAAATGCTTTCAATCAAGACATTGACTCATAATTTTGTGATTTATATGATTTTCCAGTGCTCTGAAATTTGTAAATTCTCTAGTCTAATAAATCCTGTATAATCCTCTGTTTTGGTGTCTTTTCTGTTTATTCTGGCTCTGAATTTGTAAAATTCTATTCTCATGCTATTTTTCTGATATTTGTCTGTACTAATGCTTCACATACTCTCAGGTCCATATTTGAGGTGAGGAAACACACTTCTCTTTATTTTACCAAGAGCAACAAAGACTTATTAAAGTGGTTATAGAAAAAGCTACACAAATTGCATGACTAATTTCAGGTACTGTGCTGTGTAATAGGTATCACTTTATTGTGTCAGCAACACTATTACCCCAATTCATGGGAAGGGAAGCACATTTAAAAAATTAAGTACTTGTTCAATGCCACATAATTAGGCAATAGTAAAGGTAGGGTGAAAGTTAGGATTCTAATTTAGGAACTCAGGTTTCTACAAAATCTAACACCCAGTTGCAAGCCACAAAGGCTCTAGCCAACTTAAGACAAACAGAAGTTCCATGTACATGACTGCAGGTGAAAATGTGCAAACAAACAGACATAGGAGGAATCAGGGATCACAGCAGTTCTTGAAATCCAGGGACAAACAGCTTCTTCAGGAGAGAGCTCTGAACTGAAGTGCCACTGGGGATGCATGAATGTCACACCTGTTTGCGTTCCTTTGCTCAGCAGATGCACAGTATGGCAGCACTCTTTGCCTGACCTCCCTCAAGTCACCCATGCCTTGGCAAAAGGAAGCCAGGCACTGTGAGCAGTGGTCTTTTAGGATTCCCAGGCAGAGTAAGATAGCCCATAAAGGAAGATAAGGGGGCTATTACTACAAATAAAGGAAACATACTGGGAAAGCTAAACAAGAGACATTTAATGCACCATGATACAAAACGAATGAGGGCCCTCCAGTCCAGCAAAACCCACAAAGCCAAGGAAAGATCAAAACATGTATTTCTAACCACTCACCCTACTCAAACAAGCCTTGACTCAAATTCCTCCTTTGTTTAAGAGAATAAGTTCTGCTTGAATAAGGACCTAACTATTGTTCCTCTACATATGATCTCTGAGGAATTTACTAAACCCAATAAAGTCAGGTTCTTTCTGAGGGCTGCTACCTAACCCTCAGGTGCACTGTGTTGGGGGTGTCATGGAAATCCATTTCAATAATTCATGAGTAACTTTCGGCACAGAACCTGTAACAACAAAATGACTCAGTAAATATCATCTATCACTGCTACTGACTTACCTGGATGCAATTCTAGCCCCTACTCAGAGCACAGAATCTTTACAGGCAAAAATCAACAAATTTCATATGTCATTCCATGGTCCTGGAAGAAAGAAAGAAAGAAAGAAAGAAAGAAAGAAAGAAAGAAAGAAAGAAAGAAAGAAAGAAAGAAAGAAAGAAAGAAAGAAGTGAATTTAGTCTTTCAAATAATTCAGTGTGCTGGGGATATTGTTCAGTGGCATAAGCACCTGCCTGGCAAAGACAAGTTCCTGAGTTTGATCCCCAGTGCAATGTGCAGATTAATATATGCCTTTTCTCATATTAAGATGTTCTGCATGAGTTCTTAGTGAAAGGAAAAACAGTTGTTTGAGTTTGAAAATTGTTGACTTTAGTCTCATTGTTCCCCCAATGCCTCATGCAGTCTTCGGGGTGGCTTCTAGAGTTTATGATTATATCACGATCTGATCTGGTACTGGGATGATGGGTGTCAGCACTACGTCAACCCTGGGGTGGGTAATCTGCACACGATATAAGGAGGGGAGAGATGCTTTACAGCTGTCACAGATGCTGCTCCTCCCTTTGCTTTTTGCTGTTTTCCACCAGCATGAACTGCTGCTCTCTGCCTTGTGCCACTTTGCCTTAGAGCCAGGATGGACTGAAACCTCCACTATAGTTAAATATACCTTTTCTTTCTTAATTTGGGTTGTCAGGTTTTTTTGTGTCAGCCACGAGAGAAAAGTAAGTGAGACAAAAATGTATTCATTTACTTTAATTGCCAAAGTTAAATGTTAACTTTATGTGTGCCCATAAGTTTTGTACCATAATTTTACCTGGCTATGGATCTGAGGGTCAGAAAGTACCTGGTACATATCATTTCATCAACAGTGAGGTCAGGCCATTCCATCTGAGCCCTGGTCCTGGAAGAGTACTCACTTCCTGTTCCTTGATTTCTAATCCTGACTTCATTTTCTCTGAACAATTATCTCTATGAACTTGTACACTTGTTCATCTATTCATTATCTGCCTTTCCTCTTAAAACATGAGTTGCAGGAACTTTATTTCAGATTACCACCCCAGACTCCTGTTCGTATGTTCATTTTTGTAAAAAAGAAAAGGATCTTAGCATAAATAAATGAATAATGCACAGTTCTGCAGCAGAAGAGCCCAGCCTTAGAACCAGAGCAAGCTCCTGCTCTATGGCAGTTCTTATCTGCAAAGTGACCTTGAGTGCCACTGGGAGGCTTAAATGGCAATGTGGAAGCAAAGCTTCGGATGTAGTTGCTTTCTCTCTACTGTTCTATCCCTCCTGGCCCTGCCATGCTTTTATCACGTTGCCAAGATATGTTCCATGTTTAATGTCCTCTGTCCTCTGATGAAAGAATAAGTACAGCTTCCTTCTCACCCACTGCAAATGACAGTTCTATTAACAAAAATCAAGTTAACAAGAGAAAAGCATAATAAGTTAAGTTTTCAAAGTTTTCTTTTGTGTTATTTTGCTTTTCTTTTTTGCTCTTGCTTCTTTGGAGACATGATCTCACTATGTAGCCCAGGCTGCCCTTGAACACGCAATTCCTTCTACATTCAGAAATGAAGACCCGAAAACTCAAGGAAGACATTACACTTTATGCCTATGATAATCACTGCTGACACAAAAGACTCAACACTGAAATTTGAAGGAGGAAAGGTTTATTTCACTTACAGCACAGGTTTTAGTCCAAAATCAGCTGGCTCCAATTCAGGATGACATGGCAGAAGGGTACTGCAAAGGAGAAACTATTCATTGTAGGCAGAAGACAGCAAAAGCGACAACCAGCAAACAGCAAGTCAAGTGACCAGTGATGCGACAAAGCCTCTTCCTGTGGCTTGTAGTATATACAAGCTAATGCCCTGGAAGAAAACACTTACACCCAAGATGAGTCTTCCCATTGTTCACACTCAGAATTAGTCCAGCCAGCCATTGGACTAGTTTTGTAATCACAGAGCCTTGATCTCAGCATCACACACTCTAGACCCATCCACTCCTGAAAAGGTCCCTTCTATGACTGCATGAGGCTTTGGGGGAACATCTGAATGCAAGTCATAACCATGTCTGTGCACTCTATGAAGAGTGCACACTATCCCAAAGGTAGAAGTGAGCAAAAATGTGTAATCTTATGGCAATAAACAGCCCGATCTCTCTGTTCAGTTTCTACTTGCCTATTCTGTGTACCATCCCTTCTTTCAAGGCACGACCCTTCTGGAATGAGGGTCTTAAGATCTCCTTTAAAAGGAGATAGGTCAGAGAATCCCTCTGTGATGCTGCCTTGTACAGAAAAGTGTGGAAAGGTCAAAGTGGCTTTGCTTCTGCAACTGCCTCAACTTCCAGCGTGCCATATTTGGGCTATCAATGTTGAACCTGAACACTTTGAAGTAAGGTATCCCTGTGTATGAAGAGAACAGATCCTACACTCCTTCAAGAAAGCAGCCTGGGTCAGCGTAGGGTCCCTGTGAGCACAAATGCAGGCTGAAAAGGGCAGCTAGATCAAAATCTAGGAGGACAGAGAGTCACAGTGGTCAGGACCATATTTCATGATCTCTGGTAAGACCCTAAGGCCAAGTAAATGGTATAGGCTCACATAATGCAGATGCCTACATACCATCACTGTATGGACTATGAGTGACATGGAAGAACCTGAAGATAGGAGCAAGGAACAGAATATCCTAAACAGACATGAGCACAAAGCAGCTAAAGAAAAAGAGGAGGCCTTAGGAGAAGACCTGGGATAGGAGCCTCACAGAAAATACCAAGGAAGGCCTCCCTCTCTGTGGTAATCCTGACTTATCTGAAGAACCAAGAAATCAGAGCTGCCTTTCACTTGCCTGGATGTGTTTACATTCAAACAAGAAACTGAAGTCACCATCACCATTGCAGCCTGGAGACATAAACAGGGAGATCAGATTTGACTGTGTTAATCCCCACCACAGGGAGTAAAAGTTGTTTTCTGTTTTTGAAAAAGGCTGCAGGAGCTTGCTGAGAAGCTTTGTTTGCTTCTCCTGAGAGGACAGAGCATGCTCCCCATGCCAAGGAATGCTTGATCACTTCCTCCCTACCCTGGGGTCTGTCTCTCATTCCCTCCCCAGAACAAACACACAGCATGTAGAATAAAAGCCACGCCTCACTACTTCTTGGCCTTCCTGTGACTCAGTTTCCTTATCTGCAAAGTGAGAGTTGCTATAAAAAGTAGAAATCCATCCATAGAGAGGCACTGAGAAGAGCAAATGCTTTGTGATCCACAGATAACAGACAGCAGGGTAATTGCCTGCTCACCACAGAGGGAGCCCTCCGAAAGGGGGACACTGGGTGTAGGAGTCCCAACCCAAGTGTGTCCCAGGAAATATCTCTCCTGTGCATCTGTATTTTATACAGTCTATGTGGAAAAGAGCTCTAAAACTCTCTAGTCACTTGGATATTCAAGTCCCTGGGTGCTGATGCACAAATTGAAGTCCTTTCATGAGTTTTTCATTCATCACTTAGAATGTTCCTCAGAAGCCAAGGTCCAGAATCACTGGAGAGATTATGGATAAGTGGTTTGTATGAACAGCAGAAAGGAGAGGAAGAAAAGAAAGGAGATGCTGAAGAACGGAAGGAAAAAGAGGGAGAAGGAAACTCAGCTGCAACTAGCTGGCCTTATGAAGTTTGCTTGTGTCTTCTGACAGCATTGAAAATCTCCCCAGCAGAACTGATGGATGACAGATGACAGATGGGTACATGATAGATAGAACATAAACAAAAGGTAGATAGAAAGATAGATAGATAGATAGATAGATAGATAGATAGATAGATAGATAGATAAATGATAGATAATATATATGATGATTGATAGATAATAATAGTTTTTTTTGAAGATGTAGGCACAAAGATGTTTATTCTGTACTTAAAAGTGTAAAACAAAAATAGGTAATTCAAATACCTGACAACTACATTCATACAAGCTGTAACACCTCTACAGAATAGTAGATAGCAATTTAAATTGCATGATTTAACATTATACAGTCACATCAGAAGTATCTATAGTGCAATGTTACGTTTCTTAAAGCATAGTGCAAAACCAAACACTGCAGTGAAGGACTGCATTCATGTCCAACCTTTGTATTTTTTGTAAATATTCCCTGATGTATTTTATAATGTGTATGCAATGCATGTGTCCATGTGTATGAGTTTGTGCTCCCAGAAAGCAATTTAGACCACTGAGCTTTGGGTTCCCCCAAATCATGGCTCTAATTTAGTCTTATCTGTGCTCAGATTTCTTTATTTTCTTTTAAACCTTGCCTGGGAACTATGGTGAGGACAGATACATTCTTGCTGTGAAGAGCACAAGGATAGCTCTTCATTGCCTAGGGATTCTGGTGCCATTCATTACCCAGGACAGACCCACTAGTCACAGTGCTGGGAGAGGGGGGAACCCTGCAGAGCAAGCAACAAATGGCCAACTAATAACAGTCTTAAAGATTACCACTCAAAGGACAGACAAATTGACCCAGCTAGTTGTATGCAGCTGCCTGCCTAGAATTCCCCTAAATGAAGAGCATTTGCTTGCCAAGAGGCCCCAGCAATTTAGAAAGAGACTCCTGTGGTCTTTGCTTCTCACTGATGCCTGGACTCATTACTGTTGGTTTTCTTTAGGCTTGAGATTTAACACAAATGAAGAGATAGTTAGGAATCTGTCGAGGATTAAAAATTTGACCTAGCTTCCTAACAGTACTACTATTAACTCAAAACCAGGAAGGAGGAGTAGGAAAAAGAAGGGAGGAGGATGAAATGGAAAAAGCTGTATCATCAATCTGGCGAGATGTCAGTTTCTATTTAGTTATTAAAACTTACTTTTTATTGCACCTAAAACTCTTAAGATGTATCTGGAAACTATTCACTCTCCTTTGTAATTAAAGTTAGCAGAACCAGCATCTCCTAACATGAGTGTTCTTTAAATATGTCACCATTTTGAAGGTGTTTGCCCTTACAAAGCCTATAATTATAACTTTTATTGTATTACATTGTTAAGTTTATTTTAGACTAGGGAAAATGTCTTTTGGCTCTTCGGCCATAGTCAATGAAAACAGGCTTTAAGAATGTGTGAACCTCAATGGATGAAAAGAGTCTGAACAAATCTAGTTTTATGATGCATTTTCAGTGTGAGCAGAGCTCTATACTGTAGGGAGAAGCACTGGGAAGATTTATAAGTAACCAAGTGTCACACACTGAACACAACCCCTTAAAAATGGATGTGGCTGTATCCTGAAAAAACCTAAAAAATTGAACTCTTACACTGAGCTCTAAAGCAAATGTGATTTAGTCAACTTCCTACATCTCTCCACAGACCTAGAAACAAGCCTTTATAGATGTAGTTAAGTAAAGGGTCTCAAGAATGTAGCACCTTGAATTATTTCAGAGGGTTCTGGGTCTAACGAGAAGGGATTCTGTAAGTAATCACTAGAAGAGGGCTGGGGAGACAACTCAGTAGAATAAATGCTTGCCTAGTAAGTATAGGGTCCTGAATTCAACCCCAAGTACTGCAAAAAGAAAAGAAATAAAGAAAGAAAGAAAGAAAGAAAGAAAGAAAGAAAGAAAGAAAGAAAGAAAGAAAGAAAGAAAGAAAGAAAGAAAGAAGAAAAGAAAGAAGAAAGAAAGATTGCTAGAGGAGTGACAGAGGAGCAGATGCCATGCGAAGAGGGAGACAGAGACTCCAGTAATGTGAACAGAAGCCAAGAACTCCCAGACTCCTTGGAGAACCTTGCGGAGCCGAGAATAGATTTTGTCCCAGTGTCTTCAAAGCAAACTTGACATTACTAAGCTTTATTTTAGATTTCCGGTTTCCAGAACTGTGGTGGGTTTCTATTCTTCTAAGTCACTGAATTTATGTTAATTTGTTGCTGCAGCCCTAGGAAACCAATCCCATGCAGTGTGAACTTAGGCACAGTATCTATTCCTTGAGCCACTCTAGACTTCTTTGTAGGTAGGGTTGTAATGAACACTACACCTAGTATAATATAATAAACCAGTACTTGGGAAGTGTTCAATCAAAAGGAGTTGCAGTTATTATGTTGTTAACACTGTGGACTTTACCAAAATTGAAGGGAAGCAATCATTCCAAATTCAACAGCTTGGAATTCTTTATTTTTATTTCCCAAAACTTGCTGTAAAGGACTTGTCTGTCTTTAACAACCCAATAATGACCGAAGATTAAAATATTGAAAGCTTGCACTGATGGATTTTTTTTCAGTGGCCTCACCTTATACTGAGACACATGCTAGTTGCTAAGCTGAGTAAATATTAAACGAAAGAAAGTGATCAAGGAAACAAGTATAATTAAGCTGGTGTTACAGTCTACTAACCCCTTTGATAAGAAGAAAACAATGGGCTTTCCATTGTGGGAGCCTAAGTTGGATCACCAGCTAGAAAATCTGGTAAGGGTGGGATCTGATTAGCCAGTCATGTTCCTCCACTCAGAAACTGTAGTTAAGTGCACTGGACTCTCACAAAGAGAATGTTGACCTCACTTTCTTGCATGTCCAGAGCACTCATTCATCTTTTCATAGCTATTATTACTGTCCTTCAACTATTTCCATCAAAGTTGCTCTGGTAAGGCTCCTATGAGATCACCCTTGGGTGACAGCAACTATCACCTAACAGGCCTCCCTCTTTCTGTGCAGGCCCACTACACCCTTTGCACAGAGCTGCCAAAGTCAATGAATTCTTAAAAATAGAATCACTAAATAATAGCTCAGATGCTTCCCCTCTCACTTGAATAAGATAAAGCTTCCCTGGACTCAAGTCAGGATAAGTTGGTCTGCTGCCTCCTTCTTCCCTAAACACAGTTACACTGGCCTACTGTGTATTCCCCAAATAATCCTATCTTTCTCTCTCTCTCATTGGGCTTTCCCTCTAGGGAGGGATCTTGTCTCTAATGCATCCTCTCTATGTCCAATAGCTCTTTCTGGAAGTGTAAGCTCTTACTTTCAGAAATTTCTTAAGAAAATCTATATTGGACCTCCAACCTCTTCTGCCACAGCATTTGAGTCTCTCTAGCCCCTATCGTGTAGCATCTTTATTGGCTTGTTCCTTTGGTTTCTGCAGCTTGTTGATGGCAGAAATTCTGTTCATTTTGTCCACTGCTTCATCTGCAGTACGTGAAAAAGCACCTATCTCACAGAAAATGATCAGAAATATTTCTTGAGCATTCAAGCAGTGATTGGATACTATTGTCTTTAGTGCAGTAGTTCTCCATTGGGAGTGATATTTTTCCCCAAACATCTATCAAAATCTGGAGATGGTTCAAGGTCTCATTTTTGAAGTGAGTGCTACTATAGTCTGGAAGTACACAACAATTCCACAATGAATATTTGTCCCATTCCAAAAGCAAGCAGTGTAGTTGTGGGAAAACATAGTCTATATGTACATAGCTGTTAAAACACAGGGAATACCCACAATACGCTTTGTGAGCAAGGACAATCTAAAGAAACCACAATCACAATATGTGACAATAGATTGATTATTTGGAGATGGGTCCGCGGTACTATGGAACCCTTACAAGTGATGCATGGTTCAGGAAGTAGTCCAACAATGTTTTCAAGGATTTCATTACTACATCATCTGACCACACCCACATATCACACACACCCTATGGCATATACAGTATTTTCTCCATGAAATTCACTGAGATCTTCTCCATAGGTTTGCTTTTAAAATTAGATCTCACCAGTTATATTTCATTTTGCATTTTCTGCTAATATATTTTTAAATTTTAATTTTTTCTTTTGTGTAATTGACAAAAAAAAGTTGCATACATTTTTGATGTCTGACATGAGGTTTAAATATACCACAGAATGAATAAGTCAATCTAATTAACATATGCATTATACCACATACTTGGCTGTTTTCATCTTTTCCAGTCTATTTTTGAAAATTTTCAGGGAGGTGGCTCAGTGGAATAAGTGATTCCCTGGCAAGTGCAAGGGCCTGAGTTCAATCCCCAGTTCTGCAAAAAAGAAAAAAAAGAAAATTTTGAAAAATATGATACATTGTTGATAACTATTATCACCATCATGTGCAAGAGACTTATTATAAAATGGTTTTAGTATAATATGAGTCACCCATCATATGTACAATTTACCCATTTAAAGTGCATTATAGGCCTGCCAAGATAATTCAGAGGACTAAGCACAGAGACTTGGGTTTGATCCCTGGCACTACCAACCACACCTCCTGGCATGGTGAACCAGCCACTGAGACCAGGTGTGATGGAACACACCTGCAATCCCAGCACTAGGAAGGCTGAGACAGGAGGATCATTATGAGCCCAAGTTGTACTGCATGACCCTATACCAAATATATAAAGATTTTTTAAAAATTATAAAGGACTTAAAAACTAGTTTCTGGGGGTACACATGGCTTCAAGAGACCATATGCTTGGTCTATAGTGTAGACAGATGGGAAGTCAGGAAAAGCCCTCAGGAGTAACACCAGAGGGCCTGGCTTTCTGGTTTGTGAAGAAAACAGGGGTCAGAAAAGAAACCAGAACCAAGTTTTTGGTTTGAGGTGTCCAGACACAAATAATGGTGAAAAACTCTTGAAAGTCAGAAGAAGTAACAGTAGTAGTGGAGTAGAATAATGAAGTTAGATCAGGCTGTCTCTATGCATGGAATCTTTTCAGGTTCTCCAAGTATAATTTTTATTGTCTTTGTCTGCACAAGGTAGTGGATCAAAGACAATGTCATCCTTCACAGGAAACCAAAATGCAAACCTTGAATGCTTTGTCATCCCTGATGTCAGTCTGTGAAGGTGCAAAAAATTGCCTACAATGTCCCTGACAGATCCACTTAAACTACTAGAAACTTCATAAGTAAAATTAGTAAACTTGTCCTTTATATATTATTAACATAATTTCTATCTTGAAATCATATCTACAGAAGCACATTTGCCAAGCGATCAAGTCCTTTTTGCTTCTTAGAGAGCACGTGAATACAAGGTTGACACACAGAGCTTTCATCTTTGATTTCCAGACAGTGGAAAGTCTGTTGCCATGGCAATTATTCTTTCACCTTACAAATCCAATCTTTTAAGGACAAAAACAACTATGATAATTCCCTACGAATAAGTAACATAATTCCTGGTGATGCTTGCTTTGATAAATCAAATTGGGCAAATATCTTCCTACCCCATGTAGAGTTATCCCCCTAATCTATGACATTTGTCCTTGGCTTCATGATTAAGGATTTTATCAATTCAGAAAGTTTTAAAACAAATCCAGAGTAGTCTTTACTGATAAAAGCCTTTCCCTTGGTTTTACGTCCATAAAAGGAATTTGCCTCAAACAACCCTGCACTTGCTAAGTCTCTGTCTAGCTTGATCATGGGTCTCAAGAAAGATGCTATAGAGATACCTTAGAGCTGCTTAGCAACTGAAAAGATATCATTTAGTGCCTAAATATATTCACTGGATACACTGAGCAACATAGCTAGTCTTCAAAGTATCTTTCAAAGTATCACAGAAGACTATAAACTCAGTCTAGCACTCAGTAAGAACAATTTTAAATTTTAAATTATTTTCAGTTATAATGAGTTATTTCTAAGTTTTCTAATTTGAATATCATAATGCCCTTAAGATGAGCAACCTCTATCATCAAGACTTAACCAATGAGTCCTGGCAAAGTCCAACCTATGTGTTGTGAATCCAAATCCATTCTTCATATACATCGCATGACCTGGATGAATCATGATGCCTAACAGAACAGGATTCTTGCCATGGGAAGAATGGCATCAGAAATGGTGATTAGGAAAAGTAAATCGCATATGCTAGAATGTGTCCAACAGGAGGTCTGGAAGTGGAAATGAGGAGGGAGAATCCTAGCTAGAGGAGCATCTGCAAACTCCAGTATTGAGAGGGATTCTTTCCTAAATGATTTTTCACACTCTTTAGTCTGTGTTTTAATTCACATTGTTATGATTAAATGACTTAGGCCAACAAATCCCTCACCACGAAGGATATTTGACTGCAGATAATTGACAATATTATTACTTAATTTCTTCTCATTCTTGTTAATATTTATGTCTTAATGTAAAAGAAACTATATTGTTCTAGGGCCATAGTTCAATGGTGCAGTGCCTGCCTGGCAAGTTCAAAGTCTTGGGTTCTATTCCCAGTTCCAAAAGGAAGGAAGGAAAGAAGGAAGGAAGGAAACAAGGAAAGAAAGAAAGAAAAAGAAAGAAAGAAAGAAAGAAAGAAAGAAAGAAAGAAAGAAAGAAAGAAAGAAAGAAGAAAGAAAGAAAAGAAAAGAAAAGAAAAGAAAAGAAAAGAAAAGAAAAGAAAAGAAAAGAAAAGAAGGAAGGAAAGAAAGGTGTACTGGTTGATACATTGAGAGATTTAGAAGTTTAATTAAGTGACTCAGCAGAGAGCCAGGATTCTTCCTTTGTAAACATCCTCATCCTGTGCAAGGGGAGGGCATGGACATTGTTTGTGTTCTACACCTGTAACCCCAGGGTAGTGTTCTTATAATGAAAGGAGGGGAGAGAGCCACAGCTGCTGCGCCTCCTTTCACTCTTCACTGTTTTCCACCACCAGGGACAGTTGCCCTCTGTGATGTAGTACTCTGACTTGAAGCCAACCAAGTATGGACTAACTATGCACTAAATAAACTTTTTCTTCCTTAATTTTGAGAGTCTGGTATTTGTCCCAGCAAAAGGTGAGACAAAAAGAAACTGTGTCAATGAAAGAGATAAATGGTTATGGATCACTTTTGATGTTTTCCAGTTTTTACTCTTAATTGTAACATGCTTGTAGTGCATAACAATTGCACCCCTCATGTGAAGTTGGTGTATATCCATACCACATTGTGTGTGTGTGTGTGTGTGTGTGTGTGTGTGTGTGTGTGTATGTGTGTCTGTTTACTGGGGATTTAACCCATGACCTCGCACTTGCCAGCCAGGTGCTTAAACCACTGAGCTATCTCCCATATCACATCTTAATGCTTTTTTCACCTCCTTCCTCTTCCTTCCTTCCTTTTTTGAATGTACTGTGCTTTTCATATTAGCTAGAAGATGAAATTCACAGTGTCAGTATGGAAAAATGACTAATATAAACTTGAATAATCTACAAAGTACAATGAAAATATGGCAAAGTTTAAGAAATGTTTACTACAGTAAGAGGCACATTGCCATTAATCCTCCTCCTTCCCATTGTTCTTGAACTTTCTAAAACAGTTCTGGAAACTACCTTTATGAGTGTCTTTTTGTGGCCTCTTGATGTACTAGATCTATTCAAAACCTTCACAATGATTTCAGTTAAATAAAAATATTGCAGTACATCATCATACACTTATTGACATTTAACTTTTGTCCACAAGCTGTGCAGACTGTGTCAATGTCTGTGTCATTTTCTTGGTACAGAACAACTCATTGAATGAAGTGCTTAGGACCTGACACACTTCAAGGTAAAAGTTCTTTTCTGGTTCATCAGGAGAGGAGAGGACTTTGCACTTCAGAGATAAAATGCAGGTATAACAACTATTTGCTTTTACCTGTCATGTGTTTGGGAACACAGTGATAATATAAAAGTAATTGCACACATGAAAATGTGCATGCACACATACTGTTAAGGAAGATCCAACATACTTCATAAAACCATCAGAGCTGCAGGATGCAGGACCAGGAACCACACAGGTGCTGGTCTTATTGTGGTCAGCTGGCTCCCACCACCAGGGTACTCCTATGTTGAGCATCTTCCAAGCAGCTACAGTTCTCACATAGGCTGGACTTTGGAGATGATTGCTTCTCTACATACACTGCATTCTCCACAACCTTGCTAGAACCCTCTAGTACATAAGAGCAAAGTTTCCATGATCTGGTTTCAGCAGACCAGAAACACTGCAGAAAAGTCCTGATGGCATCAACTGGCAATAGTTGGCAATGAAAGAAAAGAAATGTCAACTAAAATCTACATTTCTCCACAGCCTGTGTGGCAGAAACCTCTTCTCAGTATTTCTTAAAAGTGTAACTGGGATAGAAGTCGTGCGCTTTATATAGAGTCTGACTGTTTTCCAATAACCTGACTCCTGTCACATGGCTGCAAATGCTGCTTTATTCCAATTTCTGGGTAACCCTGGGCAAGTCACTTAACTTCCCTGTGCTGCATTTACCTTACCACCTCTATTGAGGTATTCAGTAAAGTATTTCCTACTAAGAAAAATAAGAGCTAAAGTTGGTATCTAAGAAGCCTAACAATGTTACAGTGCATCTTATTATTTTAGATCTTTTTTTTTAAGAAAGGAAGAAATCAAGAACCACTCTAAGATGCTTACATCAGAAAAACAATCTAGGCTCATCTCTAAGTGATTTTGTTCAATTTTGGTTTGCATAGAGGAATAAGTACTCCTTCTATAGTAGATTAATACAAAAGGGAATTAATGTAAACAATAATTTGTAAGTGTTAATATGTGCCAGGTACTGTGTTAAGGTGAAACAGATAGCCAAGAAAGAAACAAGAAATGAATAGGACAACTCTACTGTGATGGAGCTTGCAGCTGTGGGGAAATCTATGCAATAAACATAATTTTTAAAAAAAGAGAGAGAAATGAGGGCTGGCAAGACAGCTCAGCAGACTAAGCACCTGCTTAGGAAAGCTTAGGGACCGGTGTTTGATCCTTGCACCTCAGGCCACACTGACGCCCAGCCTCAAGGGCTCACTTAGCCAGCCACCAAGACCAGGCATGCCAGCCTGCAATCCTAGTGCTGGGGAGGCTGAAAACAGGACACTCAGTAAGAGTCCGTGCTGCGGAGTGAGACAAAAAGAGGGGGAAAGAAAGAAAGAGACAGAGACAGAGACAGAGGCAAAAAGAGAGACAGAGAGAGAAATGGATGTCATGTTAGTGAGCAGTAAGAACAAGAAAGAGAAGATGATCAAGAGAGAGGTGATAGGGTATGATTTTCAAAGAAATATTGCATCAAATATACACTTCACAAATGATGAGATACAAATGTCAAATAAATATACAAAAATATGTTCAACATAATGATGTCATTCAAGAGATGCAAATTAAAACAATACTGAGATACCATCTTATGTTAGAAAGAAGGGTTATCATTGAGAAGTCAACCAATAACAAATGCTACAGAGGCTGTGGGGGAAAAGGAAACCTCCATTGTGGGTGGAAGTGCAGGTTGGTACAACCATTATGGAAATCAGTATAGCAATTCCTTAAAAAGCTAGGACTAGAGGTCCCCTTCAGGCTGGCTATTCCCCTCCTAGGTGTTTTTCCAAAAGAACTGAAATCATCATACCATGGTGATAGATGTACACCTGTGTTTATAGCAGCACAATTTGTCTTAGCTAAATCTTGGAAACAACCCAAATGCACATCACCTGAAAAAAGGATAAAAATTTTTACACATTGGAGTATTACTTAGCTATTAGAAAATATAAATTAAAAGCTTGTGTAGATAAATGGATGCAGCTAGAGACTATTAAGTGAAATAAATCAGATGTATACATGTAAACATCATATTATGTCTTTGTGAGAACCTGAAAGGGTAATTAAAATCTAAAGGGTACAACTGATAATGTGAAATGGAAAAAATTGCTTAATGTGAAGGAAAAACTTGGATGAGGAAAAGGACAAATGAAAGAAGGGAAAACAAATACTTAGACATATGCAGAGTAGTTTGGATAATTATATTGTTGGAAAGGAGCAGTCATCACTTAATTTTTTTCTTTTACTCTAATTTTTTTCTCTCTTTAATTTCTTGTAACTTGTTTGTGATTATTTTGTTTTGTTTTATTCTTTAAACAATCCTTACACATTTGCACCTGCTAATCTGAACAACTAATTTAAAGATAGCGTTATGCAATACAGCAACCATTGTTGAATCTTACTACTTTGTTTAGTGAAGTCTTCTATTGTTTCTAATGCTTTTTTTCTATCACTATTTTGTATTCCTTAAAAAAATAGATAAGAAATATTTCGTCACTCAACACCACTGAGCATTCTACTGAAATCCAGGCCTGTCCTGGATTTCAGCACACAGAAATTCCAGTTAGATGGAATAAATGAAGACTCTTGGAAATGAACAGAGATCCAGTTTAGAAGATGGGATCAGTAGTGAATAGGACTTAGAAAGGTCAATCTACATCTTCCTGACCTTGTATTTGATGCATGCATCTTTCTGAAGATGAAAGTATCCTTTTCAAACCACTGTCCTATTTGGGAATTGCTTCATATTCTTCCTTTGAGTCCATCCTGGAACACTTCTATCATTAAGAGCAACACTTGGTTAGTGTCCACAGAGCTGGATCCACCTACAGCATTCCAGGCCCTTTGCATTTGTCTCCTGCAGGTCCTGGGGTCCAGTGCCTGCTTATCCAAATTATCCACGAACTGCTGGAGAAGTGTGGTCTGAGTACATTTTCAGAAGAGCACTTATTGCTGCATGGATTATGAACTGAAAAGGAGCAAGTATTGAGGCAATAAGACCAGGAGATACATGCTGATGATTTTCATGTAGAGGAATAAAGGTGGGACGAAACAAGGTTCAAGTGAGAGTGCAGCAAGCAGAGCTTGTTGATGAGTATGGCGGGAAAGGAGAATAAAAATATTTCCTATGTTTATAGCCTAGATCTAGGGATGTAGCTCCATGGAACAGCACCTACCTGGTGTGCTTGAGATCCTGCACTCCATTCCCTGCTCTAGGGGAAAAATAAGCCTTTAGCCATATGGCCTGAATGACTGGGTGAATAGTGACAGCATTAAATTCTGTGAGGCCAAAGAGGAGACGGGAAAGTGCTTATTTGACCCTAATAGATTCAGTACGATTGTCCCAGAGCCCAGGATGGATATGGAAGTTGTATGCTGAGGGATAGAGGAGCATGTCGGCAGCCTGGGCTTCAGAAAAGCAAATGATGGTAAGAATGAGAAATAAAGAAGCAAAGATGTAACTCCAACAGTCTGAAATCAGCCATGAATCAAATTGTATTAACAGAGTACTTAGTATGTACTTGGAAGTTTTGCATGGGCAGAGGGAACTAACATAAAATGGAGATGTTTTTAACTTTCCAGGATTTTCACACTGAAGTGTTAATTGTTCCCATACTGTCATAACAATATTTAATATTTCAATATTTCTAACCATTCACAAACCCATCCATTGATCCTCTAAGCACTCCATGGAAGTCAATGCTCCTGTCATCTGTCATTCCTATTTTAAATGACATGGAGATCAAAAAATTAAATTAAAAATTCATAAAGTAAAAAGAACATTTTAAGACATGATTGTAACAAGAAATTGGCAGTTCAATTCACTTCTATAGTAAAAGAATCAGCTGACTCCCTCCTGTAGAGATAGGGTGTTTTAGAAACCCAACAAAATTAAGGATCAAGTCAGGATAGAAAACACAAAGCTCTCCTGGAGGATGATGGAAGGTGGCAGAGGGTATGGCAAGCAGTGCTCTCTGTGACTGTTCCAAAGAAGAAATTCCATGGGAAAATAGAAACGATCCCAGCTCCACCCTGTGCCTTTGACATCACCACAAGACGACTGCCACTAGAGCTGGTCTTACTCCATATTGAGAGATGAGGGAAATAGATGAGTTGGCATAAGGA
>PVKA01008036.1:0-74805 GCA_004027165.1 Ctenomys sociabilis
CACCACGCCCGTCATCTCTTTTTTTTTTTTGTTTTTTTTTTGTGGGTACATCATTCTGAAGGCAGTGCAGGTTAGGCTGAAGGCATTCTGTCCAGCAGGATGGCAGCCAGTTGTGGTAGCAGCCCCACGGCACATTGGGTAGGGCCTGCTGGAGGCTTGCTGATCCACTGGGGAGGAGTTTGCAGTGACATCCATGTGGACACTGTCTTTCAGGGATGGACTCAGGCAAGAGTGTGGTATTGGGGGAGGTTTTATGGGGAATTGTATTTGTGGGTCCTCAGGTGGGTGGCTCTTTGTAAGGTATTGAGATACATTCAAGGGTAGACTGCTAGGTGGGAATTATTTGTCTTGGTGCCCAGGTGCACAGCCACGAGACCTGGGACTAATCCTGGTTGATCAGAAATATTTGCTAAATAGCATTGGATGCAAATCTAGGATGAAGTGAGCTGGTGTAACCTGGGTGAAATTCCTGACCCTCACCCCTTGCTACATGTGGCCGGCTGCCACCTGTTTTCCGTTATTTACTGGTTTATAAGATGCTGGGCACTTAGGCTGAGCTGCTGTGTTGGAGGCTCTGAACCTCCTATCATCCTGGTGCACTTGGGTTATTTACTTATTTGCCGGACAGTCAAACTCAGGGTCTCATACAAGTTCTGTACTGTGAGCTAGTACCTTCCAGCCCTCAGGATCTTTAAAGAACAGCCCAGTAGGTAAATGTTGGTCAGATCCCTTAAAGTACAGTGTCACACAAGGGACAGTCTTTCTTTGATGTGCTATCTGTACCGGTTTGTTTGGGTCTTAAAATCTGTTTTATTCAGAAAGTTGACCTGGGTACTCCAGAGCCAGGAGAGGATTTACTTAGCAGAGGTCTGCTTTGCAGACCAGCATTTGCTTACACTAAGCTCTTAAACCAGCAGTCTCCAGTGGGGCAGCTTTGCCTTCCCTGACCGCTTGGTAATATAGCAGACATTCTTGGCTGTCACACTGGGGACAGGGTGCTCCAGGCCACTAGTTGGTAGAAGTCAGGGGTGCTGCTAAGTAACTTAAAATGAATAGGACGACCTCACACAATGGAGCATTACCATCCCAGATGTTCACAGTGTTGAGATCGAAAATCATTGCCATAACTGTTCATCACTTCGTATATCATTTATACACTGCTGTACTCTTCTTTCATGTGTTGGTTCTGGAATATTCTGCCATCCTTTTTCCTCTCTGTCAGTATTCTACTCAGCTCTGAGGACTCCCACAAGTGCCGCAGTCTCCTTGACATTTGCCCCTGGGCATCCGCATTTCTAGGCAGCTTTTCTCTCTCTCCTTGTTGGGTCCTATGTCAGAGCAGTTGTTTACTGGTCTCCTCCCCTGGCAGTGAGTGTTCCACAGTGACAGGTGCCCTGCCTTGCTGCTAGGTGTATGTAAAGAATATATATGGAAGTAAACTGCTATGAAGTGGGGGAGGCCGCATAAACATTATTTACAGGTGAAGGTTTGGGCTCAGAGTCACACTGCAGACAGTTCCTCTTCATAGGACAGATCTTTCTAATGGGTGCCTGCTTTACTTTAGAGTTGGATTCACAATGATCAGGACCAAAGAAGACTATGCTGTGTGTGTACTTAGTACTACAAAGTACTAAGCAGAGGTGCTCAAGTTTGGCCCTTGCGCCAGTTGGTGTGCATCTGTCCCAGTGCACACTACTTTATCAGCTCTCTGGGGGCCTTTGTATCTTTGCTGTGGTTGCATGTTGATCCTCAGTATCTTTCAGTTGATTGAATAAGTGTACTGAATGGGTTGGGAGATCTTTGTGTTATTGTAACAGCTGTTTTCACAGAACCTTTCTTCACTGTGGGATGCAGGCCTTGATAATTTCATTCAGCTGAGACCCTATAGCTGTTAGGAGAAAGAGGGGACCATGCTCACCTTTGTTCTTGGGTGGAGGTGGGATTGCTCACGTGCCTCTTGAGACAAGCCCTGCAATAGACTTTCTGGGGCCTGAGCAGAGCTGCCAGGGTCCCTGAACTGAGAGGAGAGGTTCAGAGAGCCCAAAGGCGTGGTGGAGGTCACAGCCACCACTTTCGTATTTTAAACCAGCGATTGGAGTTGTAGATGTGGAGGCCCCGTGCAAGACAGTGTGAGGAACAAGGCTGACAGCTCTGAGGACACGCTCTTTAGTCTGTTTTAGCTGGAGGTCCTTGTTTTCCTTCCCACAGCCCTGGCGACCTCACCAGCAAGGGAGGAGGGCATTGAAGCCACTGGGCTCTGAGCGTAGCACGGGTTTTGTGGCCTGTTGGTGCTGCATTCCTCTCACCTGTAAAGTGGATATGATGACATGTAGACCTTGAGAAATGATTGCCAGGGTGGAGCGAGCAGAGTGCTCATTAACGGGCTTCCAGCAGGTGGTCAGTTTATGGTGAGTGCGAGGATTCGAAAGCTCCCGACCTCACACTTGGCCCTTGGAAGACTTCAGCGCAGTCCTGGTTGTCTAGGAATGGAAAAGCTCACAGTGGCTTGGCTTAGCAGGAGAAAGCCTGTCTTGAAGGTGCCAATGGTTTGTTTTCCAAATAAACAGGCAGAATCAGAGAAAGAGGAAAAGTAAGAAATAGAAGGTCCAAATGGATGTTGGGAGGGAAGTAGAGCAGGCAACTAATAAAGGAATTACATTTTGAGTTGAAAAAAGGGTTTTTGGTCAACCTATTTACTTTCAGTTTCATCATTTCCTGAGAGACCTAATTTAGCCTCTGGTCGTGTCCTGCTCGATTATGGCCTAAAAAGGCAACTGCTTGGGTTTCTGGAGTTGGACTGGTACCCACAGGAAGCCACCATGGAGGGTGTGGAAGGCGTGGACGGGTTGGCCCAGGCAGGCCTGGGCTCCAGGGTCCAGAGCTGCTGCTTCCCTTAACTCTTACAAAGCTTTTCCCCTTTTCCCCAGTGATAGTTAGCCCCACAAAAAAACCCCCAAAAAACAAAACAAACAAACCCCAAAGAACCAAACCAGGACCAGAAGGGACCATTAAAAATGGGAGCAAATGTTTTCTTTTCCTTTTTTTTTTTTTTATGGGAGGTTCAGGAACTTTATATTATGTGTGGTTTAAGCAAACTTCAAAGAGGCCATTTAGTGCCAACACAGGTATGGTTAACGTCACAGGCTCACAGGCGTACCTTTCCGAGGGAGCGCGCCTGGGATTAGCCCTCTTGGAGAAAGGGTACATGGCACACCTCCGGGGCCTGGAAATGCTCCCATGTTCCCATGGGAATTCCCATGCTGGTAACTGCACTTCTGGGGATTTATTGCCATGAGGTGCACTAGGTAACAAGAAAAACCTCTTCAAGTGGTAGTTTAGGAGCCGGACCTGCAGTGCATTCCTGTAATCCTAGCACTTGGGAGGCTAAGTTCAAGGCCAGCCTGGGCTGCATAGTGAGTTTGAGCTAGCCTGAACTACACAGGGAATCCCTGTCTCAAAAGCATTTAGAAGACTCCCTTGGAATATTATTCAGTAGACTTGTTCAACAAGTCGGCCACCTTAGAAGTAGGTGTTCTGGGTTCTCCCCCAGTTCGTGTGACTCAGTGGAGTCACAGTACTTCCCTCGGAGCCACAGACCCATCTGTACAAGAAGTGCTGGGACAAGAAGGATCAACAAATCTAGCCCTAGCAACTGTTCTTCTGTCTAGCATAGTTAAATAGCAAGTGTTTCCATAAGGCAGGACTAGAAGAGTCTACCCCATCCCCAGCAGGGTGGGGTGGGGGAGTAGACTTTTTGTGGGAGTTTTTCAGGAACTTAGGCATTTCATTTACATTTTTGGAAACATTTATATTATGTGTACTTTAAACAGACTTTATGAAAGTCTTTATAGCAGTGTCCCAGGACAGAGTGGGCAGAAGTGGCCATTGCTGCCTGCTGCAGTTAGTAGAGAGCCTCCCAGGTAGCCTTTCTGTTTTGCCCCTTGTTTAATTTTGAGCAGCTCTTTTCCCATCCCCGCTGTCTAGATGATTATCTCTGAAGTGGCTGCACCGGAGAGCACGCGCTAGCCAATCCAGGAATCACCTGCCATACCGCTAGGGCCAGGCATCTTCACCATCCACAGGTGGGAGCAGAGGCCGAGCCACAGTGCCGCCCACGTCATGACATGCGGGTGCCCCTGGGTGGCTGGTGAGTGAGCCGCTCTGGAGCGCCATTGTCCGCATGACCTCCCCACCTGCCTAACCTTGTATTGATTTTGGCACCACTGCTGACCCACGTCATGGCAGCAGAGCTGTGAAACCAAATAGCTCCGTCCTTGACTGGGCTGAGCAGTCCTCATCCCAGCTTAGTGAGACCTCTGTGGAGAGGGGGCGCTGAGCCAGTGGGGCTCTGCTGGGAAAGGGGCAGTGCTCTGTTGGTGCAGCCTTGAGGAGAAGCCTTGTGCCTGCCTCTCTGTACAGGAAGAGTGGCTTTGTCTCCCGACCTCTGCAGCCATCAGGTGTGAACTGGGCTGGTCTCGATGATCTCACCATCAGGACCCTGAGTGGGCATGGCATGTAAGGAGCAGGGGCAGCAGCTTGGGTGGGATTTTGGCAACTGCTGTCATGTTCATGACCCACTCAGGGCCAGGGCCAGGAGTAAGGCCTAGCCAGATTTCCAGCATGGGCCAAGGCCAGGCTGAGGCCAGAGCCTGGAGAGCCCAGAGCTTTTCTGGAGATGTGCTTTTAGATGGGTCCTTTGCTGTGCGTGACATCAGGGCTTGTGTTGCTGGATGAAATGGATTTGCACGAGTGCTATCACCTTTGTAGTAGCTGCTGGAGAGGGGATTGTTGAACTGTAACCAGCTCCACTTTTTGAAAGGGCTTGTGCTCCCAGACTCCTGCTTGACAGATAGTTTCCAGTAAATGTTTGTCAAATGCTGTGGAATATGATCTTCTTTGCTTCCTGTATCACACCCAGCTCCAACATTGCAGACACAGACGGGGCCAGGTAGATCTGGAGCAGTCTCATAACATGATTGAGTTGAGCATCTCTGGGTGAATGAGTTACCCTCTCTTTGCCTACTTCCTTATTTATGAACTGGAGATGGTGACAGCTCTTTTGCAGAGTGACTTTTAAGTCAGTTGGTGAATAAACTAAGATTGATATTTAGCGGCAAATACAAAGGGCTTCTTTTTCTTCCTTCTCTTGGTAAGGGTAGTGATACTCACTGCATGAGGTGGTGAAATTCTTTGCCAGCAGCAGACTTAGGATCTTTTTGAGGATAGGGTGGAGTTGAAGCAATTCTCTGTACCTTTCTGGAGACTGGTCTTTGTGCTTTAAGGGTCTGAGGTCTGCACGGATGATAGTCTGTGTTCTGTGCTCATTGCAATTCCCAGGCAGGCAAGGGTTCGTTCAGTGGGGAGGCTGGCTAGCCAGGGGTCAGATGCATGCAGAGAGAATGCTGGGATTTACCCTGGCAGAGAGAGGCCTTGGTCTGCGTGAGACTGGCTTGTGTGGATGTGTTGACAGCTGAACCTAAGCTGACAGTGTTCTGAGCACGGCTGCTAGTGAGGGCCCGGGACCCTAGCTCTGCAGGGAAGGTGGAGGCTGCCAGGTGCCTCCCAGCTGCTGCTTTGCCTTGATTGCTGCTGGCTAACTCTGGGCCCTGCTTTCTCTTAGGGTGGTCCTTGCAGGGGAAATGATGCCACCTGGCCCCCTGCAGGTGCTGCAGGGTTGGCTTATGCAGCAGAGTTAACAGAGCCATTAGCTGAGAAAGCCAGTGAGGGTGACCAGTATTCTTCGACCTGTCTTCCCTCTGTCAAACAGTCAAGCCTCCAATTTCCTGGGAAATAGCCCCTGCTGGCTTGAGTCCAGGAGAGCCCAGCCTTTATCTGGAAACCATTTAAGGAGCCAGATAAAGGGTGGGCCAGATAGCTCAGCAGACTAAAGTGTCTGCTTAGGCTGAGGGCAGTGACCAGGTTTGATCCCTATAGTTTGTCATGCCAGCCCCGCCCCTGGGGTTCACTGACAGTGACTGACTGGGCATGGTGGTGGGCGCCTATAATCTCAGCACTTGGGAGGCTGAAAACAGGAGAATAACTGATCTACGTAGTGAGACCCTGGCGACCTTGTAGACCCTGTACCAAATACGTTAAAAAACAAAAACAAAAACAAAAAAAAATCAACAGCAGCTGCTGTTCTGTTTGTTCTTTGCCTCCCCAGTCCTTGGCCTCCTTGGTATTTGAGTCCCTGGTGAAATCTGGAAACTTGAAAGTGCTGCTGATTTTGAATTGGGTCCGGGGCCTTCCCTGATTTCTGATCCTAGGAGCAGGGACTTGGGTTTGATTTCACAGAAGAAAACACCTGAACCCTGGGCTTTCAGTTGCTTCCTCTAGTGTCTATGGGCTGAGTGCCAGAGTTTTAAGTCTTACTTTATTTAGGTCACTCAAAACAATCCCTCAGCTTGCTCCTTTGATGGCTGTGTTGGTTGTAGGAAGGCCACACACAAGGAACTGAACTCATCATTAGGTGACTGGGTGAACCCCTTAATCCCTGGAGACTCTCTTTGTCCATGTGTAAAGTGGGGATCATGATGTGAACCTTAACTAGTTGTTTTGGAGAAAGTCTTTGGAGACCATGTGAAAGTGTTTTGTGAACTAGAAAACCACACAGATGCAAGGTATTATTATATTCTCAGTTTTATTTTGCAAATGAGTTTTGAGAAACACGAATCATGACATGTGCTTAAGGTTTCCTTGCCCCATAAATTGAGAATGCCATTTTCACTTGAGTGCTCCCCCAAAGGGCAGCATTCTTACTGTTTGCTGATGTGTCCTGGAAACTTCTTGTGCCTAGTTTGTTACCCCTGTTCTTATTTCTTTGGGTTGAATAATCAAGATGAGAAAAAATCTGATCTATATATATCTATATATATATATCTGTATCTGTATCTATATCTGTCGGTCTGTCTGTCTATCTATCATCTATCTATGTTAATTGGCTGACAAATAAAGATTTTTTCCCCTTGGTACTGGGGCTCGAACTCAGGACCTTGAGTTTGCCATGCAAGTGCATATGCTGCTGGCCTATATTCCCCAGATTCCCCTCCTCTCTTAAACTTTCCATTATGCAGTTATAATGAGAATTGTCTTTTCTCAGTCAGCTAGAAACCTATTCTTATTGGAATTGATAGCCCTCCCAAGTGTGGGTTGCATTGCAGCCTTACCAGATGGTAGCGCAGTGACTACAGTTGTGTCTGTTTTTGAGACCCTTATGTTCATCATTTGTCACAGTTTTATTTACAGATTTGCTTGATTGTGCGTTGATCCTAGAATGACGCACCTAACACAGATTCTAAAAATCTCTGCTGTGATTGCTTGACCATAATACACATGTGATTCCCAGAAGTGTGGAGCAGGAAAATTCTGGCCAATTGTGTATGTTGTGTGTGTGCAAGAGCGCTCTGCTGTATTAGAGCTTGCAGTGAGAGAAGGTCAGTATCTTTGTGTGGTTGGTATAGTTGCAGCTAAATTTTGTTATCCTTTCTCCTGTAGGTCCTGGCCATAAGTCACCATGGCACAGCAAGCTGCCGATAAGTATCTCTATGTGGACAAAAACTTCATCAATAACCCGCTGGCCCAGGCGGACTGGGCTGCCAAAAAGTTGGTATGGGTACCTTCTGACAAGAGTGGCTTCGAGCCTGCCAGCCTCAAGGAAGAGGTGGGTGAGGAGGCCATCGTGGAGCTGGTGGAGAATGGAAAGAAGGTGAAGGTGAACAAGGATGACATCCAGAAGATGAACCCACCGAAGTTCTCCAAGGTGGAGGACATGGCAGAGCTCACGTGCCTCAACGAAGCCTCAGTGCTGCACAACCTCAAGGAGCGCTACTACTCAGGGCTCATCTATGTAAGTGACTCCTGAAGACGGGGCGCCTGGGATCCCTGGTCAGGAAGGGGGCTCCAAAGAATGCTGCTGTTGGCGTGTCAGTGTACTGCTGCAATGTTTCCATGGCATTACTTTTTGTCTTTCCTGTATAGTCAGAAATGCAACATAAGCTTGGTTTAGCCAGTCTAGGAAGAAAGAATATGGCATGTCTCCAGAATGCTGATCTGCTGGCCCCTAATCTTGGGGGAGCTCTGCGGGTTCAGGCCAATGTCGTGAATTCCTTCTAATGTAGGAGGTCCCCTCCTCTGGTTTCTCCCTGTTCTCTTGTGTCACCTGGACTCTTCCCCTTCCCATTTGGCCCAGGCTCAGTTTTGCATCTTTGCCATTTATTCCTCAAAGAGGCATGTAATATGGCTTCTTTCTGAAGGACTTGTTCAGAACCAGGAAGAAAAAGCCACCAAGAAAAAGCCTGGAATCGTGTGTGTCTGTGAGAGGAATGTCATAGGGAAAAGTTAATAAGTCTAGGTAACAGCACATGCAAAGGCCCAGAACATGCAGAAGGCCAGGGAAGACTTTTCTCCCTTTCCTGTAGTGGCATCATGTTCTCAGGAGACCTTATTACCACGTTAGAGAAGGTCAGGGGATGAGCATTTTCCTAGCCCCTTGACACTAGGCTCCAGGTTCTTCTGCCCTGGAGTCATGAGGTTCTTTCTAGTTGAGAGGGATTTTTTGGGGGGTGGGGTGGGGGCTGGCTTAAGACTGCCTTAAGGGTGGGTGTGGTGTGGAATGTGGAGCTAGGGATTGAACTGCAAACCTGACTGAGTTTGCCCAAGCAGGTGCTTGAACAACGGAGCTCTTTTTTTTTTTTTTTTTTCTTTGTCTTTTTGAGACAGGGTCTCACTATGCAGTTCAGGCTGGCCTTGAGCTCACTTTGTAGCTCAGGCTGGTCTCAAACTCCTGCCTCAGCCTCCCAAGTGCTGGGATTACAGGCATGTGCCACCACGCCTGGCTAAACAACCGGGCTCTTAAACAACTGAGCTAACCAACAAGCCCCTTTGAGGTTCTTTCTAGAGGAAACCTCAGATTTTTCTGTTCAATTCAAATATTTCCTTTTGGTTTTTGTTGCCAATAGGGAAAGAATTTTTTTTTTTTTTCCTAAAGGAATATTTAGTTTTCATTCTTCCTAAGATAGCTCTTCACTTAAACATGTAGACACGCTGGTCTTCATGGTCACAGGGCTGAAGGGCATTTCTCAATATTTTTGGATGGGAGGGAATGTAGATTCTCAAGAGGCTTTGCAGCCCTCTCATTTTGCAGATGGGAAGGCCAAGTCTCAGAGCAAGGGCTTTGCTTGTGGTCTCATGTATAATGGCAGGAGACAGTGGGCTCATCCTGCTGCAGTGGCGGTGAGGGTCTCCCAAAGGGCATGCGTTTTCTGCAGGACTTCAGGCAGCTTCGGTTCAGGTTTCCACAGTGCTGCCCACCCCCCGGGCTGGTACTGCTGAGTACCATGACATGTACTGAAGCCCCAGGCTATTTTGGGTTGCCCAGAAGGGCTCCTGATGGGCCGGAGCATGTGTGCAAGGACCTCACTACCCTGATGAATGCTCAGTCTGTGGTAGCGAGGACCTCATTTCTCACCACTGGTGACCACCCTTTGGGATGGGCCTGATTGGCCAGGACCTGTCCACAAGCATGTAAATGGAAAAGCCCTCCTCTGTGGACCAGCTTGGTCCAGCTTTCTCATGCAGCAGGTGGAAAGGTTGAGGCCCAGAGATAGCAGGGACTCACATGGGTCCCCAGTAGAAGCTGGCAGGGATCAGACTGGAACTTATAGTTTCTTGCCTCTGCCTGGTTACCTCTCATTATTTCTTGATGACACAGTATGTGTGGACCAAATTAAAAACCTTTCTCCTTAGGAAGTGACTACCCCTGAAATTCAAAATTAAGGACCTGCAGAAAAACAGGGCAGTGTTGTCTGTCTGCAGAGATGCCGTGGGAGCCACTAACCCATTATCTGAGAGTGGGGCACTCGTGGCAGGCCTTGGAGCTCATGTCACGCCATTTTGCTTTGCCACTAGGCTGGGATGGTCGCAGCTTAGCAAAGCAAGGTGCTTGGAGACAAGAGGGTTAGAGCCTCCAGGACCTGGTTTAAACATGACCCTGTCTGTAGGTGACTGGCCATGTGACATGATAGTGTGGACCCCCACTTCCTTATCTGTGAGGATTACGTGTGAGACCTTGGTGGAGGTCTCGGCAGCATGTTGCTCATAGCAGGGCTTGTGCTGCTGTGCCTGCTGCTATTTGTTATAGTGAAGTGGAGTAACTCTCTCCGCTTGGCCTCTTACTGGTGTCTGCTTGCTTGCTTGCATTCCTTCTTCCTTCATTTATTCTTTTTGTGGTACCTGGGAGGGTGTCCAATCCCACCCACACTAGGCAATCACTCTATCACTGGGCTACGTTCCTTGTTCTTTTTGTTTTTCATGTCGAGGCAGAGGCTTGCTAAGTTGTCCAGACTTATCCTGAACTTGGGATGCTTCTGCCTTACCTCCCATGTGTCTGGGATTGCAGGTGTGTGCCACCCCACCCCCTGGGTTCTGTTTACCTTGGGTCCCGTTAGAGATTCATGGGGTGTGAAGCAAATCTGCTGCTTGTCCTTGTATGTCAGCTGGCTGCAAATGGCCTTTCTCTGTCATGGAGGAGACTATTAGTTATTAAAATGAGTTTGGCCGGATGTGGCTCAGTGGTACCATGCTGGCTTATGCTTCTGAGGAGAAACAGCACAGAGAGCTGAAGTGCTTCAGCGTTGGTTGCGGTGCTTTGCTCCGTAAGCAGCCCGCGGGGCCGCTTCACCGGAGGTGGACGTGGTGGAAGGTAGTGAAGTGCTTTCTCTATAGAGTTCTGGCTGGACCCTTCAGCCGTTTTGCTCTGTGCTGTCACTTCCCGTGTGCAGTTCCTGCTTCTCAGGCCTCCTTGCTGCCAGTGGCATTGCCAAGGGGAAGCTGCGTGTCCCTGTGTTTGTCCTTGTGAGACACCAGCAGATGCACAGTAGGGAGATCAGCGCCACTGGAGGGTGCCTGGGCAGCGGGTGTTGCCACCTCCACAGTCTGTATCAGCGCACTGGTTCTGTGTTGTGGCCTTGGGAGCCTTTGGGCCACATGTTCGCCTGGCATTGTGGGCGGCATGGCTAATTCTGCACCACAGCTGCTCTTTTTCTTTGTCGAGGGTTGAGGCCCTGGGACAGGGGGCGGTCAGGCACAAAGAGCCTCTGTGGCCCATGAATGGAGCAGCTCCCTGCTGTGGCCATTTCGGAGGCAGGCCACCCCCGAGTGTCTGTGCTTCCGTGAGCTTGCAGTGTGGCCCCTTCCACCGGGGCTATGTGCTCATTCTGCAGGGCCTGCCAGCTTACTGGCATGGGTTATCCAAGAACTCGGAGCCTCTGTAGACCCTCCTCAGGACTATCTACCCATCCAGCTGACCAAAGCACTTGTCCTAATGCCCTTCTGTCCCCTGCTGTCCCTTCTGGGTACTTGCAAATGCCTGCCTCCATGGTGCTCCCTACATGTATGGCTATGTGTCCTTGGCTTTCCCTGGGCAGGGTACACTACAGTGTGCATTTTCACAAACCTCAGGAACAAGCCCTACTTATGTTGAGCTCCTGGGATGATTTGGCTGCCTGGCCTTCTTTCTATCTGGTCTCCACCCAACATTTGTACAAGGGGACACAGAGGAAGTCTCTGCTTCACTGTCCTTGTCTGAAGAGCCCAAGCTCATAGGATGCTAATACCATGTTCTGACTTCTTTGCTTTAAAATTTAACTGGTTCCTTGTGAAGTGATTAGTTGGAGGGAGAACAAATGACCAATTACCTCATGGAGAAGGGAAATTGCTGGCCCTGTGCCCCTTCTTACAATTAGAAGAGATAGCCAAATACTGTCATTGACATCTGGCCTCACTGCCATTTGTATGCAGACCGAGGGCGCCTGGTGGATTCCTCTAAGTTCTGCCAAACACCCCGCCCCCCATTTCTGCTTGGAAATTCCAAGATCACAACCTTGGCTGGAGCCTTTTGTCTTCACATCTGGTTCCTGTGAGAATCCTATCTTTGAGTTCAGCCAGGAGATTGGCTTCAGTTTCAGGGGAACTGGTAAAGGCACAGGTGGAAGGGGCTGGACTGACATTGTTGTGTAGCCCTTATGATGTTAGCTACTGTGGAATCTAGTGAAGAGTGAACTTCTACCTGTGCTCATTTTACAGAAATGTAGGGAGAAAGGTGAAAAGACTTGCTTGTACTTGCTGGTATTTGAACTCAGAATTTGACTCTAGGAGTCTGATTTTAACCTGGTCAAGCCAGAGTTGGAATATTGGGTGCGTTTTACGTATCTCATGTTAAGTTGTTAGCCAATTGAGTTCTCCTCACAGGGAGACCTGGATCTTGGAGGAGGGGCAGGAAAAGTGGTTTTTCAGGTTTTAGTGAACATCTCTAGAAGATTACAGGGAGAGAGGAAGTGTTAGCAATCCAGGAACCCACAGAGAACTGGTTGGGCTAGGGGCATGAAAAGTTTTTCTAGTGCTAGGGCGCTTGAGCTTGTATATCTGTGAGAGTCCTTCAGTGAAGAATAATTTATGTATCTGCACGGTCTTCGGGGCTGCAGCTGAGTCCCTTTCTTTGTGCACTCTCACAATGACAGACACATCCCCTATTGTCCTGGGATCTGAGTTTTATAACTGGACTTCTGTATGCCTTGCCACTGATCTTGCCCGATTGCACACTGGTCAACATACAAAGCTGGCAGCTGGGTGTGGTGGAGCACGCCTGTAATCCCAGCCCTGGGAAGGCTGAGGTGGGAGCACTGCAAGTTTGAGGCTGGCTTGGGAAATTTAGCAATTAGCAGGACACTGTCTCAAAGTAAAAAATAATAATCAGGCTGGGGATTTGACTTAGTGTGAAGGGCTGGGGTTCAGTCCCCAGTACTGCAAAGATAAAACCAAGACATGTGAAGCTGACAGCCATCGTGCAGTATAGAAGGCACAGAGAGAAGATGCTGGTGCCCTTCCATGCAGAGCGGGGGTGTGGGAGCAGAGTGCCAGGGAGTGCTCCCTTGTCAGGCTAACACAGGGGCTGAGAAACAGTAGATTCTTGGCCACAAACTGCATCCTGCGTGCTTCCTAACCCACTCTTTTGCCATTCTTTTCCTCAGACCTATTCAGGTTTGTTCTGTGTGGTCATCAATCCTTACAAGAACTTGCCAATCTACTCTGAAGAGATTGTGGAAATGTACAAGGGCAAGAAGAGGCACGAGATGCCACCCCACATCTACGCCATCACAGACACTGCCTACAGGAGTATGATGCAAGGTGAGTGCCACCGCGGGTAGCGAGGCTGTTGTCTGGCCTTCCCAGGGCTGCATCTTCACCTGAAGTCTCACGGATGCCTCTGCAGATGTCATTCGCACTTGGTTTCCTGGGTTCATGGCTGGTGATAGGCAGAGGGTCATGGAACTCTGTGAGCCACTGTACGATGTCAGGACCAGTGGCTAGAGGACATGCTTGTATGTTGCTGAAAAGTTTTGAAAGCCTTAAAAAAATGCATTTCCTAATGACTTTCTGTTTTCTTAGTTTTTCAAGATTGTTTGTACTAGGCATTTCTTCTAGGCCCTTCTATCAGGTACTCCCTTGTTTCTGTATTTTCTCCTTATTCTTTCTTGTGCCTTCATGACTAGAAAATGCCTCAGTAATTTTCTGTCTTTAGAAAACGTCACAAAGTCTCTTCTGGCCTCTGCACCCCTCGGGTTTGGCCCTGTGCTATCTTTGTTCCGTCCTGGTGAAGTGTTTTGGGGGAGTGTCCACTCCCCACCTCCATTCTACCTTCTGGTCACACATTCGCCCCTGCTTCACTGTCACCTTTCCTGTGTGGGCTAAGTCTGTTGTGCTCATGAGCTCCTCTCTTACTGCTCTGCTCCCCAAGGACAGTCTTGCCTGCTGTCTTCTGAAAGCCTGTCCTTCCTGCAGCCCTGTCAGGATGCCCATCGCCCCTGCCTCCCTGTCTGCCTGTCTGTCTCTCATGGCACTTTGTCCCCTCTGTGGTGGCTTTCCAGGACTCGTCCCCAGCCTCTGCTCCCCATATTGAGGATAGCCTTGCTCGCTGATGCGCCTGCTCCTGCCACTCCCTGGCCGGAGGTTGACACTATCACCTCTTGCTGCTTCCTCCAGTGGCCTCCTCAATGTGCTTTCCCAAGCCCAGAACCTGGGTTCATAGCGGTTTCCTCTCTCCCTCACTCCTTTTCCCAACTGTCTTTCAGTGATTCTGACCCACTCCCTTTACTTAACCCTGTAACCCTGGCCTTCGTTCCAGCTGTGATCCCCAGCCTGGTTCTCCTGGATCCCTCCCTCTGCTGCCACCAGCGGGTCATCTCTAGAATACACATGTTGATCAGTTGTACAAGGTTGGCGTTCAGGGATGGCATTCAGGGGCAGCAAGCTGTGTTCTTCCTCATGGAATTTCTTGAGAGGTCTTCCTGCCTCACAGCACTGTACCTGCTCCATCTGTCTGTGGTCCCTGGCAAATCTGTGCTCTTAAAAAAATGTGACTAGAGGCATGGGAGATGGCTCAGTAGAATAAGTGGTTCCCTGGCAAGCGCAAAGGTCTGAGTTCAATCCCTGGTTCCACAAAAAAAAAAAAAAAAGTGACTATAGCTTTATGCCCTCTGGAGAAAAGATGTGGGCTAGATTTGTATCAGCACTGGCAGTGTTTTATTTAACTTGGGTGTTTACATTTTTATTTTTTTTCTTGATATGGACAGGGCTCATGTTTCCTTTCTACTTCCGTAGGCTTGCTGGGTACCTGCACATATAATCCTAACTCTGACTTTCTGGCAGGGCTGTATTCTCCTATCTTATATTGATAGTGAATTTTTATGCATCATGTTCTCTTTAAACAGTGTAATCTGTCAGGCAGTGGCAGTAATGAATCTTGTATTACAACTTTGTCCTCAGTGATTTAAAGTGGCAACATGTGTCTTCCACCATATCCACAGTGCTATGGAGGAGATATTTCATTGTCAAGCTCATGAATTATGCAGCATGTACAAGTTTGTGTAGCCTTTAGCTTATGTTCAGAAGATCTATCAGAATTCCTTGCAGAAGCCAGCTCTTTAGTTGTACTGTACTGTGGGATATGTGTTTCAAAGTGCTAATGAGAACAGTCTGGTGGAAGAACATTCTGTGAGATTCCGAAAGAGTCTGAGTCTCTGTCTCTAGGGACGGTGAGTCAGTCTTCTCCTGGCTGTCCTCACTGGTCTCACACAGGAAGTGCACTCTGGGCTCTTCAGCTTTCTGAGCTACTCAGCGAGGGCATGTTCCCACACTCAAGTCTTGGGCTTGAACAGCTCTCCAGTGGGCGGCTTGCTTTCCTGTGCGCCATTCTGATAGGACACTGCAGGGATCCAGAGTTTGGGGCCTGGGCTTCGGATGCCCTCCTGATAGCCTGTGGGATTCTTTCCCCAGGGATTGGTCAGTTTTTATGTGTTAATGAAAAATATTGGGGGAGAGGGACAAAACCCTCAACAAATGGATGCCATTTGTAGGTTTATGGGGCAGGGATATGTAGAGAGCTGGTGCTTTCCTTTTCCTTATCTGTACCAAAACAACCTTAGGAGGAATGAGGGGTGTTTCCAGTTACAAGGGCAAGTGGATGGGCCTTTTCATTTTTTGCAGACCAGGGGAGGGGGTGGAGTTACTAGCATGGGGAACTAGAGTCTTACTGGGTTCCCCTTAATGTGGAGGGTAGGCACTGGGTCCGTGTCTTTCCTGTCCCTCAGTCTGAGAGGCTGTCATCATGCCCTCTCCTTAACACTGGGCTTGTTGCAGCTTTAGCTGTTGGCCAGCTGAGCACATTTCCAGGTGTGGGAAAGTTCCTCCAGGGGACCTGGAGAGCTGTCAGCCACAGGTTCGTGGTTCTCGGCGGCAGGCAGGAAGCTCATAAGAGAAGTTGCCATGTTATGACCAGCCACTTCTCTGGGTTTTGAAAAAGAGCTTTTGGTTCTGGCACTAAATACAAGTCAATGAGTGGAGCCTCCAGTTGCAGGTAGGATGTTGAAGTCAGTCACTGCCTGTTTTGGAGTGCAGTCCTAGCGCCTGCTGCCCACCTGGCTTTCGGCGTAAACAGGCTTATTCTGTCACTCACATCTTAAAAGTCATGACCAAATGGTTCCTTTTCCTTAAAACAAGAGCTAGACAAAGATTTCCTTCCTGAGCTGGCTGTGGCTTATGACATTCCTCATTGAATCTGCCAAATAGGGTAGCTGGTGGCTTGGTCCGGGAACTTTTATGAGACAAAGCTCTTTGACCCCTCCCAGGGAACTTCCTCCATCTTTCATCTCTTAAATCCTGTGATTCCTCTAGTCCTGATTTCTGCTTGTTAGCCTACAGCTATTACTAATAGTTCTCCTTTTTACTTGTAGAAGCCTCTTAATTTGAATGCTAAATTATATGTCATTCTACCTATGTATCAGGCAGAGCAAGGGTTCTCAATTCTGGCATTACTGATATTTAGGACTGGCTACAACTCTGGTGGGGTTGTAGCGGTCTTGCCTTGAACACTGTGGGAAATTTAGCATTATCCTGGCTTCAGTCACTGGAAACCAGCTACACCCTCTCTCTCCAGTTAGGATAACCAGAGATTTCACCAATAGGTACCAAATATTTTCTACAAAGGAAGGGTGACAAAAAGGCCCCTGGTTGAGAACCACTCTAAGATCTGCAGATTAGTTTTACTCTTGAGTGTCAATTCCGATACAGCAGAAGCAGTCGCCTGGACCCTGGTGCTGGCAAGGAGTTGAGCCTGTGCCAAGGAATGCTGGATAGATCACTGCTGTAGACCATGGCATGGGGGTGGGGCAGAGCAGCAGATGGCGCCCTGGACTAGGCCATGGAGATAGCTGGTAGAAGTGCCAGGCTGCTGAGAGCCGTAGTGCATTATCTAGTTACTGGAGGCCCTGGCAGCCCAGCTGGAGAGATAGGATGTGTTTGTAGACAGGTATCTGTGGCCAGCACGACTGCCACAGGCAGGTATCAGGTGTCTTAGCATTCAGGAGAATGTGGCTGCTGTGTGCTGCAGTGGCCGGAAGGCACTGTGGAGGCCTGTTGCGTAGAAAGCCCGCAGGGATGTGTGAATGAGCAGGTACCACACGGTCCAGACGTGTCTGCAGAGTTTGTTTGTTGTTCTAATCCCCTGCCTTGGGTTTAATTAAAGTTGTGGTGGCATAGTCAGCCCACTCTCCCTGGCTTGGCTCTGCTGTGTGATTCTTTCACATCTGTGGCCACTAACAGGTCTTCTAGCTTCGTAATAGGACCATTCTGCAGGCCTCTGGCAGTGCAAAGGCTCTGAACTGCTCGAAACTTCAAGGGTGGGAGAGCATCAACTTGGTGCTGCCGCCACCCCTAGGGGAGGGGGATGTCCTGGAGACAGCGGCAGCCTGTGGTCAAGAAAAAGCCTGGTGGGGCTGGGACGTGGTGCCTCTGGCCTGCACTGGGGCTAGGTGTTCTGTGGTCCCCCCACTGGGTAAAGGCTTGTGTGCTTAGTTGGCTGATAGCAGAATTTGCTTCTAGCCCATGCTCCTCGACCTGAGAAGGAAAGAGTAAAACAGCCTCTTCTGTGTTAATTAGCTGCAGTGCCAGGTTTGGTTCACTTTCAGTGACTGGTATTTTAATGAGTTCTCGGCATTTCTGGGGGAGACTGCAGTAGGGTCTGCTTTTATACCAGCCAGAGCTACTCTAAAAACTATTTAACCCTTCATTCTGGGCTCTCCTCCTTCCCACAGCTACTGCTCAGAAGTGGTTTGTCACCAAACAGCTGCTCTCCGTGCCCAGTGAGGGACATTCCTCTTGGCATTGACTTGCCTTCCTGGGTAAACAGGAAAGGTAGAATTTTTGTGCTGTCTTCTCATCTGTGCAGGTTCATTTTGGAGGCAGAGGGACAAGCTGCTTTGTTAACTGACTTGTCCCGAGGCCTGTGTAGCCAGCCTCAGACACCAGGGCCTTCCGGATCTCTGGGCTGTGTCCATGGGCTGCTGTTATCTCTCATCCTCTCGTGTTGGCTCCTGGAGGACTTCCCAGTTCAGGGGTTAGGAGGAGTCTGGGGAGGAAGGAGGGTATACCCCCTTGCTTTGTGAAACCAGCTCCTTCTCCCAGACTTTCCAAGGAGAGCTCTGCGGGCTAGGGAAATGCTCAGGGTGTAGTGAGACAGGATCTGAATAGATTGTCAGCTTAGGCGATGAGGACCTGGAGCAGCAGAATGCTGCAGATGTGATAACACTACCTGAACAGGAACATGTCAGCCAGGAGGCAGCAGGCTTGCCAGCACCTGCACATGAAGACCCTGACATCTGCTGGTGAGGGCTGGAGCTGGGCCCTGTGCATCGCCATGCATAGAGAAGAGGCAGTGCGGGCTCACCCAGAAGGTCTGTGCCCTGTGTCAGTGTGGCAGCCTTAGCACCTCCTGTGTGCCAGGCACTGTACAGGAAGTGGACGCACGCAGGCCAGAGGTCCTGCCTGGAGGAGGTCACTTTCTAGAATCTGGAGGCAGGTAAATGTGTTGTTGAGAGTGAGGTCCCAGCACAGAGGACACTGGTTTCTGGTTGAGGCTTGAGGGCTGCTGGGGTGGGGTGGGAGTTGGAAAAGGCCACAGCAGGAAGGGTAGCTTGGACATTTTGGGGGAAGCCTGCCTTGTGACACGAGGTGTGAGGCGTGGGAGACACTGATGGGGCAGGGCTCTGGTATTTGTTGTCACTTCCTGACTGACATGGTTGGGTTATGTTAGTGAACTGGTGGGGCCCTGTTTTCTGTCTGCCGTGAGCCTAAGAAATCTTAGGCAGTGGGGCTAAAGCGCTCAGGAGATGCCGCAGGGCGATGCTGCGCTGTGATAAGTGCTTGTAGTTGGGGCAGCAGGAGACTGAAAACTGCTGGATGAACTGCCAGCTGCCATGGGCCTTGCCCCACTCGGCCCTGGTGCCAGTCTTCTTGAGCAGTGAAGGCGATGAGCAGAGCTTCCTGTGGTGGCTTTAATTTCCTCCTGGGGACCCTCCCAGGCACAGGAAGTGACCCAGGAAGGTGGCTGTGAGACCCAAGCCCCTTTCCCTGCCATCACCGTTGGACTCTAGAGCATAGAACTGCTGTGCTCTAGAGCATGGCCTGCAGTGTGCCATCCAGTCCGAGTGTTGCACACTGGCTGGTGCGCTCTTCCTGCCACTGTTCTGCAGGCTGCTTTGTCTTCCCCTAGAAGCAGAACTAAGCTCAGGGCAGCCAGATTATTGTAGCTTGTGCCCACAGTGTCATTTCTGGAAGATCTTTCCAGGAGAGGAACCTAGGGCTGATGGATCCTTGCAAGGACCGGGCTCTGAGCCTCTTGGGTTTTGCTTCCAGTCCATCCTACCCAGCATGTGTGGTGCTTTGGGCTGGTTGAATAGGGGATGAGAACAAGGAGGTGCCTTGGAGCCTAGCCCCCCATGGAGCCTTTGCAGGCTTGACCTGCAAGCCCTCTACCCTCCAAAACAAATCAGAATCCTCTCTTTTGTGCCTTTGGCTGGCCACGAGTCCCTGCTCACTGCGTGGTGCTGCAGCTAATCCACCTTTTTCCCTGATATCTCTGGCTTTGGGGCTGTGACCATTTTGCCAGCACCAGACAGTGACAAAAAAGTGGCAAAAAAGCTGCTTCCCTTTACCTGTCAGGTTTCTGGAATTAAGCTCAGTTGAGAACCAAAATAACTTCCTAAAGCTAAAGAAAGAAGCCAGCTGAAAACTCACACATATAATTTTTCCCTAGTTTTGACCCAGGCTGTTGGTCCACGTGGACTGTCCAGACCTTTGAACACCTATGCTTTCTAGGCACAGAGCTGTTGGGTTAGGTTGTCATCCCCTGGCTCTGGGGCTCTTCTCTGCCCAACTCTAGTGGGTCTTCAGCTACAACAGCTCAGGTGGAAGCTGGAGGGAGAGGAGGGAGAGCGTGTTTGGGACAGATTCAAGCCATTCAGCCGTACGGCTGCCCCTTCCGAGCAGTGGGGCCTGTGGCTTCTTCAGAAAGTGCCTTCCCGTACTGCTACTGCCCATCTCAGCATGGATGCCCCTGTGTCCTCCAGAGAGGCTCAGTTCATCCAGGGACACTGAGTTGTTCTCTTTGCTGGGCTGTTTGTGGGCAGCAGAGGTTGTTGTGAGTTTTGCAGGCTGGTGTCTGTCCTGCTCCCGTGTGTCTTGTTGTCCTTCTGCCCTCTTCACCCTTGCTCCCTCTTTGAGTGCCCTGCCCTGTACAGAAGTGTGGACTGTGGCACATTCCTCTTGGTCCAGGGTCCAGTAAGGACCCCCTCCTGCCAAGGCTTTGTTTTTCCCCAAGGGAACTGGAGGGGAAGAGCAGGCAGAGCTGACTTCTGCAGCCCTGAGGATATCTGCCTTGGGCTGTGAGTGCTCACCTGTGGCTTTGCATTTCCCTCTTGCCTGCCAGGCCTGCTGGAACTGGCTGTGTAGCCTGAGAGCCTTTCCTCCCTACCATGCTGTGGGAAAGGTGGACACACAAGCAGGTGGCTGTGCCTTTCTGGTGGCCTTGTTTGTGTGCAAGAACTTAGCAGTGTTCTGCTGGTTCATTTTGCCAAGAGAAATGCTCCTTTGTGGACTTGCTCATCTTCGGATGGTACTAATCATCCCGCCTGGTGGGGCGGGCTGCCTGGCCTCTGCCCTCTGCACCTGGAGACCTGGCCACTTGGGCGGGTTCAAGCCAAGGCCCTTCCTGGGGAGCAGTGGCCCCCGGGTAGGGATGCTGGGCCAAGTCCAAGTGTCTCTGGCTTGGATTGCTGCTGAGTGAGCGTCTTCCTTGGGCTGGGTCTCCCTGTGTGCTCTGGAGACCACATCGTGTGCCTGAGGGTGCCCAGCTGGGATTTCTTCCTCGCAGGCTAACTGCTGGGCAACGAGGCTACCAGGTGGCTCTAAGAATTAGGCTTCAGCTAGTAGGAAGCAGTATTCGTATCCATTCTTTCTCCCTTCTGTGGTCTTGCTGCCCAAGGTGGAGCCTGGGCTGGCTGTAGAGAAGGAAGCAGGCCACCTACCTCCCAAAGCAATGTTGGTGGCCCATTGTTTACAGCATTGAGGTTAAATGCCTACCTTTGTGTGTGGGAGGAACTTGGGGGAGAACTAGGCATCCGAATTCTCAGCCCACCTGTGTGACTTGAATCAAATCCCTGTTTTCTTGAGACTCTGTGGCTTGATCCCTAGGCTGAGACAAGTGAGCAGTTGCTTTCTGAGGCCTTCCAGCCCCGAAGCCCAGGGGCTGATACTCTGTGAAGTGCCTTGCACAGGACCTTGCGACTCAGATGCAGTCCACAGAGAAGTGACTGGAGTCTTAGAGTCGGCTGAGGGCTGCCTAGAGCTCCCCTTCTTGGGAAGCACCATGTCCACACAGCCTGTACATGTACAGCGAGTTACCCCTGGGCTCTGTTGTGGAGTTTTCATGAAAGCACAGGACCTCTTCTGTGGTGGGAAGCATAGTGCCTGTTTAAATAGATCATCCTATCCCATCTTGCACAGGGATATTGTCTACTCTGAAGCTGCCCTCTCTTGTCCTTCCCGTCTTGCTCATGTCCACTTCTCAGGGCCGGGGAGCTGGTGGACCTGGGAGTGGCTGCTCAGCTGAGGGCCCCAAGAGTAGCTCTGGGAACCCCTGGCTGGAACACCTGTGAGGTGCTATCTTGTGTGTCTGACCATGAGTCAGTCCCTGGCAGCAGCTGCTGGTGAACTAGGCCCCACTGCCTTTCTCCTGTACTTCCTGTTGGGCTGATGTCACCACTGTGTGAGCTTTGTGACCTTTTATGGGTAAGAATCAGCTCCCCTCGTGGAGGAAGTGAGTGCTAAGGCCCCCAGATGCTTGTACCTGGGTCAGAATGCCTGTAGTCAGGTTCCCCTCCTCCCACATGAGCTGACCCTCAGTATTTGCTGGAAGCACCTGTCCATACTGGTGGCCTCTGTCATCTCAGATGACCTCATCACGCAGACCCAGCCTTGGGGACCCTTTTGGATTGGAAATAAAATCAGGGCAGGGATGGCTGGTTACTGAGTGTGCAAGTCATGGAAACCTTTCTTGTGGTTGGAGTGCTCACTGGGAAGCTCAGAGATGCAGAGAGCTGGGGTGGTTAAGGATAGTGTGCAAGGTGTCTGGCTGTGTTGAGGCCCCAGCGTGCCATTCTGCCAGTCCTCAGAGCTGGCCCTTCTGCTTCCCAGAGATTCTGCTGCCCTCTGCCCCACCACCTGGCACACCTAGTCCACCTGCCTAGGAACCACATGGTCCTGCACAGCCTGAAGGTCCTCTCGGTGCTTTCATAGGGGTCAGGCACTGCATGGTGAGGCACAGAGCAGAGGGCAGGGCATCCTGCTCTCTAGGTGCCTTGGGCCTGAGTGGACAGGCAGTTGCCACACTTTGCTCTGAGGACCCTCTCTACCATGCGCTGTCCACTGCTCAGGTGTTTGGGAAGATTTCACTGGCAAAGGTTGCTGCTGCTAGCTATGATTTTTTTTTAAACTTAAAAAGCACAGCAGAAGACTCAGTTCTGTGTTTACCCTATGCCCCTTGAGATGGGACAGTGGCAAGAAGACTTAGGTGCCGTCCCTGCAGGGAGCTATGCAGCAGGATAAGGTGGTGAGGGTGTGGTGCTTCTCCCTGTCGGGGAAGAAAGATAGGGTGTTTTCAAGTGGGCCTTTGGTCCATGCAGACCCAAATTTGGATCCCAGCTAAAGTAAATGGATGGGCTGGACCCTTAAGTGTCCTTATTTACTGAGATGAGCAGCGTGGGACTGGGCTGGTGAGTGACATGAGTGCCACAGAGGACCCCTGCCTGAATGCACAGGATTTGGGTCAGAGCAGAATTCCAACCACCCCGCTGTCTGGAAGCGAGACCTCTGAGCTCGGGATAAGGTGTGGAACTGCTGCGAGCAAAGGCTTGTGCAGAGTGCAGGGGGTGCTCACTCCTGCCTTTTCTGCCTCCTGAGGTTCTTGAGTGACAGCTGACCCCTATGAAAGCACTGAGAGACCTTCAGGCTGTGAAGGATCACGTGTGGTTCCTAGGCAGGTGGACTAGGTGTGCCAGGTGGTGGGGCAGAGGGCAGACAATGAAGACGGCTTCCCATTGGTTTTGTTTCGAAAAGTACTTGTCCAAATGAGGAATTCGACAAAGCAAATCAAGATGGCTTTCCAGCACATTTAGGCTATGTGAAGGGTGGTAACTTGGGCCTGCGGAAGTAGGTGAAGGGCCAAAGGGGCAGAGCTGGTTATGGTGGACTGGATGGCCCCTCAGTGGTGAGCCTGGCTCTGGGGTGTTGGGATGTGGGGTATGCAGGCCTCTGTGTGTCTCTGTCCCTGTGCAGGTGTATGTGTATGCACAGGTGCCTTGTGTGCATGTGATATGCACCTAAGTGTATGTGCCTGTTGTTGGGTTTTTTTGAGATAGCCTCTCTCTGTGTCCTTCAGGCTGGCCTTGTACTCACTGAGTAGTCCAGGCTGGCCTTGAACTTCATTGATCCTCCTGCCTAAGCCTCCCAGGTGCTGGGACCACAAGCATGCACCACCATGCATGGTGGTATATGCCCATTGTGCGTGTGTCTGTGCATGCATCCGTGTGTCCCCATGCACATGCCTGTGCATGTGTGTTACTGTGCCTGGGTGCTGTGGTGGGGCTGTGTGTAGGCACAGAGGGCCGCCGGTTTCTGTGCACATGTGTCCATAGGCAGATGTGCCTCTGTGCTGAGTGTGCATGCACCCGGGTGCATCGCTCTCAGTGTATGTTGGGGGCTCTGCTTCCTCTAGCGGAGGAGCCTCTGACTCCTCACTTAAAGGAATTCCAGCCATCCCGGGACCCGCTTGGAGGCCCTGGGAAAACGGTTCCTTGTGGAAGGGATGGAGAATGTTTCCTTTTATGGTAGCGCGGCCGCTGTGGCTCATGGCTTGCCAGTGCGCAGGTACATTCTTGTCTGCTTGTGGAGTGGTGGCTAAACATGCCCTTGGCGGGGTGAGCCACGGAAGCCGCAGGGGGAAGGCGGGGCCCAGAGTGGCTGAGCTGTGTGAGGGAGCAAGGGATGAAAACTGCCGCCTTCCAGCCTGCCCCCTCACCTTTCCCCTGAGTGGTTCCCACATAAGAGTAGGGGAGTTAGGGAGAGCTGTTTGCCGGGAGTGAACAGCTGCTTCCCCACCCTACCCATGAGTGAGTGAGTGTGTGTGTGTGTGTGTGTGTGGCTTGTTTCCCCTTCCTTTGGGCACCCGTACTCATCCCGAATGCCCGAGAGTGGTGTGCTTCTGAGATCAGACATGCTAGAAAGTGCACCTTCAGGTAACCTGGCCAGTCACTATCTGAGTGACAGTCATTGTCAATCCACTTCCTGAAGCTATGCACACAGAAAGCCATATGTCACCTCCCAGCACCCTGGTCCTTTGGGCCCTGCCCTGCTTGGGGCTGGGATATGACCTTCCCCAGCACAGTGCCTGTGTTGACCCTTCCTGCTGCTAGTGCTGTCGTCCTCAGTTGGCCCTCCTCCTGCTGTCCAGGCACCATTGCCGTCGCTGCCATAGTGCTTTGTGCTGGGCAGTAGAGAGCCAGTGGTCGTGTGGGGAGCTCGCTCTGCTCCTAGGGCACCACTGCAGGTCTGCTTCATTTGTTTCTGTTTCTCAGAATAGTCCTGCAGCAGGGTCAGTAGCAAGTCTGCTTCATGGCAGCTGAGAAGTGAGGAAGTAGCCTGATGCCAGGTGCGGGCTGATTAGGCATGAGGGGGTGGCTGTTACTCGGGGTGGGTTAAAAAGGAAAAGAATGAATTTGTGTTTTCAGCTGGGGCTTAACATGGAACAACAGTGCTGGCCTGGGTTAGCCAGGTTGTCTTCCGAGTATATCCCGCAAGCTTAGCTCTCAAAGTGTGGGGTACCACTGTCCTCTCTGTACTAGAGATCATATTTCTGCCCTTCCTTGCCAAGCAGTTCATTGAGCTTGGGATAATTGCTGACAGTGGACCCAGAGAACAAGCTGTCATGGACCCAAGTGAAAGAAGCTGTTATTTGTTCCATGTTCCCTCTAAAGTGACGCCATCGGGTGCCTTACTCGTGTTGGACACCATGCTGTGTGCTCTTATGTGTCACTGATGAGAAACAGACAAAAGGGAAAAGGGAAAGGGGTTTTATTTTCTTGAGGATGTGGAGAGAATTTTTGGAAGATAAGAAATTCTCTGGGGAAAAAAAAAGAAATTCTCTGGAGCTGGACAAAGGGAGGCCGAGGCTTTTATAGTCTTTTGCCAGGAGTGGAGTTTGAAGGGGATGTTTAGATAGACCCAAGAGAGCTGATTGGGGTCTTCCTTGAGGCGGCAGGAGGGGCAAAAGGAATTTGCACCCTAGGATGAGTTGGAGAAGAAGAGGGGAGGTGCTCGTGGAAAAGGCGGGCCTTTGTTTTAAGGGTTTTTGCCATATTAGATGACTACCATGATGATTTAGCAATTTATCCTAGGGCCAGAACCTATCAGCTGACCCATGTGCCCTGTCCCACACCACAGAGGAGGGGGCTGGGGCTCAGAGAGGGCTTCACACTGTCCCTGGTCTCACTGTCTCTGTGTGAGGTGGCACCCCACGGCAGAGCCAGCCCTGCCCCCACTCCCACTCCCTGTCCTCTTACATGGTGTTCCTCACCTGGATGGGGCCAGTGTTTAGAACACCTGCCAGGGCTGTGTTCCTAGTGGCCTCAGTCCCTGTTGCAGGCCCGTGAGGGCAGACCCCACCTTAGTGCTCAGTAAAGTGGCCTTGGTGGGGAGTGTTCCAGATTTCCTCCTGTGCTGCTGGGAGGACAGAGCGACTTGGGTTTCATGGGTTGGGCAGGCAGCGTGGTGGGCAGTCAGAGCTCCTGGAGGGCAGGAATGGATGCCAGGACAGGGCCATTTGTGAAAGCGCTGGTGAGCAAGGCCCACAGTCAGCTGGAGAGGGTGGGTTAGGCCAGTCTCCACAATGGGGGCATCTAAGATTTTGTTCTTATTGCCCGGGCGCTGGGAGCTTTGTGGAGTCAGTGCTGGGAGGTTTGACTCTGGCTGACCTTAACCTGCTATTTCCTTTGTTTCAGACCGAGAAGATCAGTCCATTTTATGCACGTAAGTGTCTGCCGGGGTGCTGGGAGCCTTGTCTCCCTGATCATTTTTGCAGTGCAGGGGATGGAACCCAGCCCTGTTGTTCTTCGTACAGAAAGAGTATTTGTACCCTGCTAAGACCCAGTCACAAAATTCCATTTCCCCCCACTGCCCTTGGGGACAGGATTTGGAGTTGTATGTGTGCCGCTTGGGGGTCCCATAGCATGAATAGCTCAGGGTCACAGAGAGGGGCTCCTTCGCAAAGGAGGGCCAGTGGGTGGATTTAAATGGAGGAACCTCCTTCAGAGTCTTCCTGATGGAGTTGGGCTGGTAATTGAACTCCTCCCACACAGCATTCATTCTTTCCAGCTCCGAAAAGTGGGTCCTTTACGTGGATTTATGTTGATGCTGGTTACCCTCTGAACCTCACACTGAGATAGATGACCCCATTGCCAAGGGAATTGGTAGGGCAGAACATCCGCTCGAGTGAAGTTTCAAAAGAACATGTTTGACCCCTAAGTCAGCAGCTGCCTCCTCTGATTCCTAAAACATTTGGCTGCAAAGGCTGCCAAGTGACCAGAGCAGGCAGTGGATAGGAGGTGACTTTTGTCTGGCCTCTGGAGGACCATGGGAAGTGGACTAGGAGAAGATTCGGGAACTTAGCTTTTAGTTGGCTGTCCCCTCATTTTCATCAGTAGGTATTGGGTATGTCGTGGGCACTCCACAGAGAGAGCAAGGTTGGCCATTAGCATGAGGCGAGGGCTGGAGGCCAGGGGAGTGGCCGTGTCTCAGCTGAGGACTCCCTTGACTCTTGGCAGGGGTGAGTCTGGAGCAGGCAAGACAGAGAACACCAAGAAAGTCATCCAGTACCTGGCTCACGTGGCCTCTTCACACAAGAGCAAGAAGGACCAGGTGAGTGCCTGGCCACCCTCCCTGCCACTGCTGGTGGGTCCTTCAGTGGGATGAGTGAGGAGGACTTAATGGTTGTGGACTGGGTTTTAGGTGAGGATGGTTTTGGGGAGCGGGGCAGAGGCCCACCCTACTTGTGTAGGCAGCAGCATAGCGGTCTTGGGAGTGGTTGGGTCGTAGCAAGCTTGTTCCACTTTTGGTTTCCCAACTTTCTGAGTTCCTATGGAAACTGGAGTCATCCCAGGGTTTGCTTAGCAGCGCTCTTAGCATTGGCAGCTAGTTGTCCTCCACTTCTGAGTCGGGAACAAGACAGCTCATGGTGTGAGTCTTGAGTCAGCTTGAAGGGTTTCCAGTAGTACATCCTTCAAATCCCTGTTTCTCTGCATGGCTGTTGAAGTGCCTCTGGGTGGGCAGTACCCCAGCAGAGAACAAAAAGGTATTGGGAAAGTTGTCTCACTTCCATTTTTTCCCTCTCCCCTTGATGGATTTTAGTGGGACTCAGCAGTGTCCTGGCTAGGTGAGCTGCACGTTTACTGCACGTTATGCACCGGGAATGTGTGTTCTGCCATCGTGTGCCCTTGAATACTACATTTTTTTCTAAGCAGCTTTCACTCCACACCATCGTCACTTTCTGCAGCTAGAACTCTTCCTGTAGGCTCAGTGCACTTGACTGTCTTGGGAGGAGGGGCAGGGTGTGCCACACAGCAGGCTCTCATGCACTCTGAGGTGGCAGCTCCTGCAGGACGGGTGCAGCCTCATCACTCAGCTGTTCTCAGAGCTCTGGCTCAGGTTTCTGCACAGCACGTGACAGCGGTTGTGCCCTCTGAGCACTTGGTCTCCCAGAGCCCCGTGTGCTCAGGGGTCCTGGCCAGGTGCAGGTGGCCACCTCCTCACCTGCCATCACTCTGTGGGCTGGAGGCATTGTGGGGAAGCCCACATGGGGCTTCCCAGGGGCGTGTCTTAAGCATGACATTGGGTGCTCTCTCTTCCTCAAGCACACTTAACGGTGTCTTCTGAGATCCTAGTGCCAGTGGTGTCCCCTGGGGTCACCAGGAGCTCTGCTCTGCTGCATGCTGGCTCCACCTTACTGGCCTGTGTGCAGCAGCATTCATGAGTAAGTTGAGGATGTCTGCATGTGTCCTGCAGAATGTTCTGCTGTGTACAGCCTTCTGGAACCGGACCAGAAGTCATTTCTCTCAAGACTTTCACAACCTTTTCCATGGGGCGTCAAGAGTTATATTTAGAAACTATAAAGTTTTTCTTTTCTCCCTCCACCCTCCCACTTTCCATTCTTTTTAAGAGGCCTGCTATAAAAACAGTGTGAGATTAGGAGCACTCTGGCTGTGGGATTCCATCTCTGAATCTGCAGTAAAATCCATTTTCCAACTATTTATTGAATGCCTGGTATGCAACTAATTCTCAAAAGAGTGACCCTGGAGTCCCTACCCTGGAGACAGAACCACAGTTAGCAGTAAAATGGTCACATGTGCCTTAGTCTGGAGCCCAGCTAGAGTGGAGAAGGCCTAGAGGGATGCAAGGGGAGCAGACCATCAGGACGTGGCATGTGCTGTGATTCTGTGTCCGGCTAGAGTGGAGCGGTTGCCTCTGGAGTCTCGTCCCTGCTCAGGCCCTCTGTGTAACAGGCCATTGAGCAGTGTGGCTGATTCCTGTGCCTGGAGTCGCACTGTGTGCTTTTCCACATGCAGCGGGGGCATGCGGAGCCCTTGACTTGGCTGCTGTAACTGCAGCTGGAGGCATGTCCGGCATCTCTGGGAGAGGGTCCTCTTTTGTACTTGCAGTGCCTGAGGCAGCTATTCCAAGGCCACCCGGCAGGACTCCTGCTGGTTGGCAGAGCTGAGCTTGGGTGACAGACCGGGAGGATTTCTGTGGTCTGGGTCGGGCCCACCCTCTGGTTTTTGTGCTTTAACTGGAGCCCATTGGCAGAACATGGCCAGTGAAGCCTTTCAGAAATCAGATAGGCAGTTTCAAATCAACGAGTATATAGTATCCCATCATTTCATGCTATGCAAATTTCATTGAAAAGTGCAAGTTTCTTGTGTGCCCAACTAGAAGAAAAACCTTTCTGTAGCAGTGGACACCATCAGCAGGGCATTTGCTGTGCATCAGAGTGGACACCCCCACCTGGCCCAGCCCGCCTGCCCTCCATGGCAGCAGCATTTTTTCCAAATAAAGGCCTCTGCTCTGCCTCATGTCTGGATGGCACAGTCTCTGGCAGGGCCATACTGTGGGGATCAGAGTGGCCTGGGCAGCCTGGCATGTGCTTTGACAAGGTCACTGTAGTGGCAGGAGCAGCTCCCACCAGATCTGGCTCTGTGGGCCACCTCAGTTAACTGCCAGGCCCGCCTGAGGCCTGTGGGTGAGAGCGTGGAGTCCAGTGTCTGCTGGTGCCAAGTGCACACGTGGAACTTGCTCTCTAGGCTTGACCCCTGCTCTTGGCCTGACCCTCTGCCCCAGGAGCAAGGCATCAGAGGGGCTTCTCCTTTTGATCATGTCGTCCATAAATGAAGGCTTTCCCACCCTGGGAAAGCCCTGGCTGAGGATGGCTGTCAAAGAGGAGTTGCTGCCCAGGCCTGTCTGGCTTCTGAGGGTCTCCGGGCTGGTTCAGCTGACTCCAGAGCATCCCAGTGTCCTACAGATAGGTGGCACCTGTGCCCTTCTGGGTCAGTGTTTCTTTACCTCAGGCAGCTGTGTTCCTGTCAGGGACTGGCCTGCTCCAGCTGTGCTAGTAATGCAAAGCCAGGCAGCCCTGTGTGTGGCTCTTCTCCTCAAGGGTCCTGGCTCCTACTGGGTGTGAGGTCCCCTTTTCCCCAGCCAGTATTGATTACTGTCTGGCCTGCTGGGCAGTGCAATAGCTGCCTCCAGAGCTGACCTGAGCTGATAAGAGTAGAGCCCCGGTGTGGCGTGGGGCAGTGGCTGACAGGTGAGTTTGGCACTGGCTTTACTGATTGGTAGTGGGATGGCCTTGGGCAGAGCATTCCTCTTGCCTCGACCTCCGCTGCTGCTTCTGTGCACTGGGGCGGCTACATTCTGCTTGCCCTGAGTGTCAGGAGGATCGAAGGTGAGAGGGCACGAAGTGTCTTTTGTCAGTCACAGAGTTCCAGGAGTCTGCAAACAGGATTCATTGGCAACAAGCAGCACAGACCCTAAGGCAGGCCTTGCTGGTCCTGTGCTCAGATACTGCCATAGTGCATTTGGAGGGTGCCAGAGCAGGCCTGGTAGGGACAGTGGAATGCTGAGTAGGACACAGAGGAGATGAGCTTGTGTCTTACAGATAAGACTTAACAGTGATTCTCTTGTTTTTAGCTTCCCAAGTGCTTGGATTATAGGTTTAGTCTCAGTGTGCCCTGGGGCTGGGCCGGCATGGCCCATGGTACTGGGGATTGCACTCTACCTAAGGAGGTACTTTAGTCCACTGAGCTATCTGGCCATTCCTGAGTTTGTGTCTTCTGTGAATTTCATTCCCACCTTTCCTTGTCCTATGGGAAGGAGAAAAGATTTTGGGGGCGGTCAAGAGACAAGGCAGGAGGGAGAAAGGTGTCTACATGGGATGGAAAGAAGGACTGAGTCATGGTTTCTCTTCTAGTCCATACGTTGTTCTCTTAGATGCTACTGCAAGGCTGGGCTCCCTTGTTGAGAGAACTTTCTGCCCCCCTCCAGACAGCTGCTCTGTCAGTCCTGGATGAAAGCCGCCAGGGCTGTCCAAGGCCTGGCAGCGAGGTCATACTTCAGCGATGCAGGAGTCTGGTCCAGCCACCCCCACTGCCACCAGAAGCTCTGTTCCTGTTGGGCCTGCAGCCGTGGCTCCGCCGCCGTCCCTTCCTGGGGCGGGGCTGGCTTGGCTGCCCACGCTGCTGGCTGGCCTTCCCTGAGGCTATGGGTTTCTTTGCAGGGGGAACTGGAGCGGCAGCTGCTACAGGCCAACCCTATCCTGGAGGCTTTTGGGAACGCTAAGACTGTGAAGAATGACAACTCCTCACGATTTGTGAGTAGCAGATGGCAGTGCCCACCTGGGACAGGACCCTTGCAGAGCTCTGGCACACAAGGCCTTTTGCCTGAGTGCTCTGCTTTCTAAATGGAAGGATCAGACTTGGTGCTGCCTGGCCCAGGAGGTCTCATGTACTTTCTGTCAGCAGGCGCCTGCTGCCCTCAGTTAAGGCAGTCATGAGTAGTTTCTTCTCCTTCATGAGAGGTGGGAAAGCTTGCATGTGAAAAGACTGCAAGTGGTATCCAGAGCGTCCTGCTGTGGCCACTTAGTATTTGGTGCCCAGGGCCAGGTCATGCAGAGGAAACTGCTGAAAATGGGTAGTTGGGCGCTGCCAGGGCAGTGTGACACCCGAGTCCTGCGTGCCTTACTGATGGCATGTAGACACAAGCTGCCTCTTCTCTCCTAGCCCGTCCCCACTAGATGCAGGAGTGGGATCTGACTCTCCTGACCTTGTCCTTGTTCCCTGACTGTCTAAGGCAGGACCTTTCATCTCTTGATTTGTCTTTCTTAGGGCAAATTCATCCGCATCAACTTTGATGTCAATGGCTACATCGTGGGTGCCAACATTGAGACTTGTATCCTTGTGGTCTACTGGAATAGGAGGTGGGGTTTGGGTGGAGCAGGTGCCCTCTATAAAGGAAAAGTTGCTTCCTGGTTACTCCGTGTTGCCCTTGCTGGCCCACAGTGATGCACCTCTGTGCAGCTGGGGAGATACCAGGACAAGCTCATTGAAAACCCAGCATAGTGTGTGGAGGTGTTTCTCCAAGGCAAGATAGGGCTCAGATTGGGAGAATTGAAGGAAATAGATCTTTTTTTTTTTTTTTCCTTGTGCTAGAACCAAATTAAGGACCTTGCACTTGCCAGGCAGGCACTTAAGCCACTGAGCTATATCCCCAGACTAGGCTCAGCTTGGAATGGGAGGGAGTAGTTGAAAAGTCACCCAGTGCATCCAGAGGGAGGGCATCTGGGTAGAAGCTACTCTGGCTCTCCTATACCCACTTTATAGCCTTTGCTTGTGGTGTATTCCAGTTGCCAGGAGGGGCCTTTCCACAGGCCAGGCTCCCAATGGTGTGAGCTGCTCTACAGAGAAGCTACCCCTCCTAAAGGATGGAGCCAGGGCATTTGCTTTTGCTGTGCTTTGCCACCTTGTGCCATGTTCTTCTTTGGGTGATGTTTGGTTCCTTTCAATGGGGAGGAGAGAGAGGGCTTGCTTTCCCTCTAGCATGCATTGCTCTTTAACATCTGCAAAGATCTTTTAGAGAAGTCTCGAGCCATCCGCCAAGCCAAGGAGGAACGGACCTTTCACATCTTCTACTACCTGCTATCTGGAGCTGGCGAGCACCTGAAGAGTAAGCTGTTCTTGCTCCTGGGATGGGGCCATATGGCACTGGGGACATGAACTTGTTGCCTTGCTCTGGGGAGGAGAAGCAAAAGTGACATCCTTGGGTTACTCTCAGGCTGGCCCTTCTATTTCTGAGCATGCCAGCAGAAGGCTAGGTTGTGTTGAAAGCACAGTATCCACTGTGGGCCGTGCTTCTGTTCTGTGCTGTCTGTGGGTCACTTATTCTGAAGGATGTGACTCTCTAGGGCACATCCAGGGCATCCTGAGGTTCAGGACTGTCCTCTCTCTAGGCCTCTGTGGTTGCAGTGTTGACCAGAGCATCTCCTTTCAACATGTCACTGACTTGTTTCCATCTCTACCTCTCACAGCCGACCTCTTGTTGGAGCCGTATAACAAGTACCGCTTCCTGTCCAATGGGCATGTTACCATCCCTGGGCAGCAGGATAAAGACATGTTCCAGGAGACCATGGAGGCCATGAGGATTATGGGCATCCCAGAAGAGGAGCAGATGGGTAAGGCTGGCCTCGTGTGGGCACTGGGGGCAGGGAGGCTGGCCACATTTCCTGGGGGCCCAGGATGGTCTAGGGAGCCTCTACTTGGGCCTGATGCTTGGGCTTCTGTGGAGGTAGAGGGAGACCCTGTGGGGTTGGAGCTTGGGGTTTGTTCTGGTTTGCACCACAGACATTCACAGTGGGAACCAAGGATGGTGCTTCACAGTGGGATCTGGCCCACCAGCCCCCTTGCCATGTGGGCGGTTGGATAGTCCTGCTCTGTTTCAGCATAGTGTAGAGGGAGGGGGTTGGTGTAACCCACAGTGAGCAGTGTGCCTATGACTTCTCCTTCCCTAGAGGGAGGGTGAAGAAGACCTTGAGTTTGAGAACTGTAGATTTATGGAGGGTGAGAGGAAGGCACCCCTTTTTTGGCTGTGTCCGCTTAAGGGTGTAGTGTAGTGTGTCATGGGAGAGTACCGTGAGTGTTAAAGGTGTACTGTCTTTGCTCAGCCCTAGCCCATATGTAAATAACCAGGCATGACTATGTTGCAGTGAAACTTTATTTGTAAAACAGGCCTTGGGCCCTGGGTCCTTGTCCAGATGCAGAAGTATGGGGTGATGTCTGGACATATCTGCCCAAGCTGACTGGCAGGGAGGTGGTGCCCCCTCACCCAAGCCAACCAGGCCACCTCATGCTGGGAGCCCGGACACGGCATCCCTGGGACCTCAGAGAGTATGGTGCCCTTTCTTGGCTTGCTGCTTAAAGATTCTTAGGGGTTGGCCACCCCTGTGTGGGCTTCCTCTAACCCTGTCTGCTTCTGACTTGCTTCTGATGCCCTCCAAAGGCCTGCTGCGGGTCATCTCAGGGGTTCTTCAGCTTGGCAACATTGTCTTCAAGAAGGAGCGGAATACTGACCAGGCGTCTATGCCTGACAACACAGGTAACTCCTCTGGGCCTCTCCCTGGACAATGGAGGCAGGTACCTGGGTGGGGATCTGCTTGGGAATCTCCCACCTCTTCATTTGTGCGTGTCCAGGGGCTGTGTATCCCTCTGAATTTGCTGTATAGGGCACATGAACATTACCCTGCTTTTCCCTATACTGTAAGCATCAAGAATGAGCTAGAAATGCTGATTGTGTGAGGAATTTTCTTTTCTTTTCTTTTCTTTTCTTTTCTTTTCTTTTCTTTTCTTTTCTTTTCTTTTCTTTTCTTTTCTTTTCTTTTCTTTTCTTTCCTTTCCTTTCCTTTCCTTTCCTTTCCTTTCCTTTCCTTTCCTTTCTTCTCTCTCTCTCTCTCTCTTTTCTTTCTTTCTTTCTTTCTTTCTTTCTTTCTTTCTTTCTTTCTTTCTTTCTTTCTTTCTTTCTTTTTTTCTTTCTGTATTTTAGGGAAGGGTCTACAGGGTGTTCAGGGTCTCACTACTAGATTGGACTCATAGTGATCCACCTGTTTACAGCCTCCCAAGAGCTGGGATTTCAGGCATGCCCAGTCTCAATTGCAGTCTCATCTGCCTTGGTGTGGGGCCAGCCTGGCAGGCTCAGGGACTGAACCCTGGCCCATGTGCCTGCTTGCAGGTGCTTTAATCTGCTGAGCTATTTGGCTGGCCCTTTCATGAATTTCTGAGGCCAAACCACTTGTCTTGGATACTAAATCAGTAATGAACACATCAGGATGAAGTATCACACCCTATCAGCCATGATTTCCTTGAGTTGTTGCAAATGACCCTATTTAGCCTTAGCATGTCCTTCTTAGGGTCTTTTTAAAAAATTTGAGCAAAGGGTATACGGCCTGTGCAGGCAGTTTCCATGGGGCCACATGGTGCCATGCTTTTGGGTAGGGATCCACTTGAACGTGATGTGGGTCCTCCAGTTAGAACTCCCCGTGGGGCTCTCTGGAGGTGAGGGCGGCCACTCCTGCTGGCCTGCACTGCTAAAGACGAGCTTGGATTGAGTTGTCCTGGTAATGATCACTCAGTTACCTCTGCGGTTTTCTTCTTCTCTGCTTGGAGATTGAGCAGAGGGACTTGTTCTCTTGGGTCTCATTAAGTCTCTACCCCTTTCCTCCTTACTCTGAAAAAATATCAGCTGCCCAAAAGGTCTCCCACCTCCTGGGGATCAATGTGACTGATTTCACCAGAGGCATCCTCACCCCGCGCATCAAGGTGGGACGGGATTACGTGCAGAAAGCACAGACTAAAGAGCAGGTATGTTCACCAGGCCAGGGTGTGGTGCCCTATGAGGCCTGTGCACGTGGGTTCCCTCATAAAGTCCTCAACTCCAGAGAACAGGGTGGCATCACTCTTGTATAGAGCATGCGCAGGCTGGTCCCAGAGAGGTTGATGTGTCCACTGCCTTAGGCCTGCAAAGGCTGCCCTCGGTAAGCTCCCACTGTGCAACTCTGCAGTTGAGTTGACGTTTTGGCTGCTTGGTGACTGGGGAGATAGGCACATACTGTCTTTGTACAAAGGCAGAACTCACTGTTTCTGTAGTGCTGCTCCTGGTGCCTCACGTCCTTGGCACAAAGGCCCCGCTGCTGTCTCTCCACCCCCGGGTGCCTGCTGCCCCGGGAGATGGGGGCCTCCCAGGCTAACATTGCTTTGCCCTCTGTTTGGGTTTCTAGTTTTAGTCGTGATGCTGGGCCTGGCGATTTTCATCCCCGTTTCATCTCTCAGTGCTGAGGACATCGCCTGTTCATGGTGTTTTCCAAGGGGCACTACCTTGGGTGCTGGTGGGCTGTGCTTACTTGTGTGCAGCGCCACTGCAAACGGTCAATAGCATTAGGGGTTTTCACAGGCAGTGGCCAGTGTTACTGCTAGCTGTGTTCAGTGCCACTAATTTAGTAGACACTTTAGTTTTTTTAAATTATGAAAATGCTCCATAAATAAGAACATACAAAGGAGAGAAGGAAAACTATCACAGTCCTTTCCAATTACAATTGTTATGGGACAGCAAGGTTTTTTATTTGCTGTGATACCTCTGCTCACAAACTCAATTCCCTCGTAACGTTCTGGTCACAAACTGCACTGGATGAGGATGGAGTCGGATGTCTTCATACGGTCCACATTGAGTTTGATTCGGTTCTCATCCAATTTGGTTTGTAACCATAACTGTGGGAAGAAGCAGAAGTTTGTGAGCTGAGGCACCACTGTGGTTGTCACTCTGGTTTCTCATTATGGAGCTTTTTGAATATATGCAAAAATAGATAGCTTGTAATGGGGAGGCCTCCATGTGTCCGTCACAGAGGGAACCTCAGCAGTTTTACCCACTCTTGGGGTAGCTTTGGCGTACAGTTATTCTTACCTAAGCCACCCTCAGCTGCATTATTTTAAGCAAATGTCAGTCATCTTGTTGCTTCTTTAGGTGATTTTATATGTCTCCGTTTTATTTAAAAAGTCCTTTGCAAATAATTTGATGTTTATAGTGCCTTGATTATTGGGCTTGTAGTTCATTTCGCTTATTCATCATTATAAACCACACAATGAGCAGGCATGAAGCTTGTTTTACTCTTGCATGTTTAGTGCTGTTTCTTTGGGGGAAGACCCCCCAAAGAGAAATTATCACAGTAGAGGGCACGAGGATGTCAAAACCCTTAGTGTCTGACGCTCTGCTCTCCTGGGTGCTGTTCCTAGGCTGACTTCGCCATTGAGGCCTTGGCCAAGGCCACCTATGAGCGGATGTTCCGTTGGCTGGTGCTACGCATCAACAAAGCTCTGGACAAGACCAAGAGGCAGGGCGCCTCGTTCATTGGCATCCTGGACATTGCTGGCTTTGAGATCTTCGATGTAAGCCTTGCCCTTTACAACCCCCTTCACTGCCTCCTTAGCTGCGTAGTTGCTGTCTCTGTGGACCAAATCCTCTTTCCCGTGGTCCCATGGCCATCTGGAGTGGCCATTTTCTTTTGCATGAAAGATATCTGTTTGATGTAGTTGAAGTTGTGTGGGAGCATGCCCATTCCCAGCCAGAGATGTTGGAGGAAACATTGTTTTAGATCATATTCTTAGAGTTCACGGGCTGGTGTTCCTTGTATTCTTCTTTTTTGTGTGTGTGGCTAGCACATCTCACCCTGGGGGCAGGGCTGGTGTGGCATGTGGTGCCAGGGATCGAACATCGGTCCCTGCATTTGTCTAAGCTTACCTAAGCAGGCAGTTTATTTAGACTGCTGAGCTATCTCACTGGTCCCTCCTATATTTATTCTTCTGGCAATATTGGTTGAGCTTTGGGATAAGTATTGTCCTTGAGATCTGGTAGGCAAAAGTAATCATTATAGTGGGTCTGAGGTTCTAAACCTGGGTCCACAGTATAAAAAAATTACATCTTTATTTTCTACTGATCTTATTTTTCTTTGAAATCATGTTTTTTTTTTTTTTAAATTTATTTATAAATTGAACAAGGTGCATAAATTGTTAAAGGTATCAGCAGTGCTTATAATCTGTTGCCAGTAGAAATCAGGTATTTTCTGATCGTAGTCCAGTGCGATATAGAGAAATGCTTATGCTCAGCTCTGCATCCAAGATTTGGACGTTAAACCTGTGACTAATTCCTGTTCATAAAGAGCAGTTTATCTCTGTCTATGTTTTGATAAATACATTTAATATAATGTCCTGCCTTGGTAATCTACTCTGTGCACTTAAAAACATTATTCAGAAACGGGCTTTACCAGGCAGTCATAGAGTTCACAGGCCCCAGAAGGTGAAGGTTACCTGCAGCTGGGCTACTACAGGGCAGTCCAGGGGGTGCCCATGAGTCCCTTCTGGAGGCTCGCCTTTCTTGGGGCTCCTGGCCTTTGTGGGATGGCGCTCCCTGACTCCACTTTTGCTTTGCAGCTAAACTCCTTCGAGCAGCTGTGCATCAACTACACCAACGAGAAGCTGCAACAGCTGTTCAACCATACCATGTTTATCCTGGAGCAGGAAGAGTACCAGCGCGAGGGCATTGAGTGGAACTTCATTGACTTTGGCCTCGACCTACAGCCCTGCATTGACCTCATTGAGAAGCCGGTAGGAGTCCACTGGCCTCCAGGGCAGATAGCCCTGGCTTCTCGCTCCTCTTCTCTGTGGCCCCTTCTGTTCCTCCAGTGCTGCACGGGTTGCGGAAGAGTCTAGCCTTTTATCTGTTGATGCTGTATGAAGGGCTGAGCAGGGGACCTTCCATCAGAGAAGGGGCTCTGGGCGGTGGTGGGGGTGTGCCTGGACTTTCACATTCTGTGTTCTCTAAAGCCCCAGAGGGTCTACCTGTTTGTCTGCATATATTTATTTAGTTAGTTATGTGGTAGTGTCACCATACAGCTCTGACTCATAGTGTTCTTTCTGTTTTTTAGCCTCCCCAGCAATGAGGTTACAGGCATGTGCCACACTGCCTAGTCTCAGCCTTGGGATCAGTGCATCTGAGGGTGGGGCTGGTGCCAGCACGACATGTAGTGCTGGGGATTGAACCCTGGTCCCTGTGTTTGTCTGAGTAGGTGCTTAGTCTGCTAAGCTATCTCATTGGCCCTCTGGCTTAAATGGCATGGCCACTTTTGTGACGTGAAGTCCCAGACACTTTTGCTGCAGCTTGGAAGTGTTCAGGTCCTGGCTGGTGTAGAGTACTTTTCCTGCCTGCACGTAGAAAGCTCAGCTTCTCCCTCAGGCCCTGGAGACAGCTCTGGCTATTGAGCATGGCTGGGCCCCGAAGCTGTTCCTTTTCCTAAGCAGGTCATTTGCAGTGTTCATCCAGTAAGTGCTTTGGATTGGGGTATGTGCCCTGTAATGAAGCCCGAGTTGCATGTCTGGGTTATCTCCTGAACATAGTGAAATGCACTAAACTCTCATGGTCCTTCCTGGAATTTTGAGCACATGGATACTTGAGTCCCACAGAAATATATAACCAAGACTGGGCATGGTGGCGCACGCCTGTAATCCCAGTGCTTGGGAGGCTGAAAACAGGAGGATCATTACAAATCTGATGTACATAGTGAGACTCTGTAAGACCATGTACTAATACATTGAAAAACAAACAAACAAGTAGAAATATATAATCAGAAAGCCCAGTACAAAGTCTTTGTAATCCTAGCATGAAACTACCTAGTGTTGGTAGTGTTTTGATTTTTTACTTAATTCAATTTGGGAGGCTTTCTGAAGCACCTGAGTCAGCTTTCGCACCTTACAAGTTCAATGTCCAGAGGCCTCTGGGTCTATGGGCTTCTCTCTTCCCCATGGGGACTTTCCGATGTCCTGCCACCTCGTACAGCCATGCACAGAGTGCAGGACAGGCTCAGCGTGAGGGGCCCCCAATCCCGTGGCAGGCACCTGGGCAGAGGCCTACATCCCTGGACAAGATGCTCTGTGCTGGGAGGCTATCAAGCTCTGCTTGGTACCATATGCTCCAGGGAATTTCACCGGTGAGGTTGCTACCAGTGCAGAGCCTTGGAGAGCATTCGCTGGGTGAGGGTCTCAGCTGCAGCCTTGACACCAGAGGTTTCTTTGTGAACTAGAACCTTTCAGCTGAGGGCTTTTTCCAGTGCTGCCTTATATCCCTATGGAAGGGAACAGTGCCTGCCTTTGTAGGTCCTGGGGATGCCCATACTAGGCTTGGGCTCTCCTGAGGTTGGGGGTGGATCCCTCGTGCCATGCTGCTCACAGTGCCCCACTCTGCTTCCTCCAGGCGGGCCCCCCTGGCATCCTGGCTCTGCTGGATGAGGAGTGCTGGTTCCCCAAAGCCACTGACAAGAGCTTTGTGGAGAAGGTGATGCAGGAGCAGGGCACCCACCCCAAGTTCCAGAAGCCTAAGCAGCTCAAGGACAAAGCTGATTTCTGCCTCATCCACTATGCTGGCAAGGTAGGCGGACCAGACCTGTGCAGGGTGGAGGGTTTCTGCACAGCATCCCTGGGGGTTGTGTGGCCCAAGGTCAGGCTTTGCCCATGACTCCTGTGGTAATGCAGCTGGTAGCAGTGTGCATACTGCTTACTGAGCACCTTCACACCGTCCATGCTGTTGGATGCTTCTGGTACTCCACATGGCATGTTGTGGATTATTGCTCGGCCTGTCTTCCAGGTGTGCAGTAGATTTGGCCCTATCTGGAATTGCATTCAGAGCTCTGCCGCTCTTTTTATATGGGGAACAGAGCTCGGGACATTGCGCTTTCCAGGCAGGCACTTAAGCCACTGAGCTATATCTCCAGCCCAGCTCTGCCACTCTTAAGCTGGTTGATTTTGTGTCTCTGATCCTTGGCTTTCTTATCTGGAGGATGGGGTGATCCCCTAACATGGAGTGTTACATATATTACATTTTTTATTTTAGGTTTATTGGTACAATTTAGTTTTTATACAATGATCACATTCGTCATAGGGATTTTGTATTTGTACCTAATATACCTTGATCTGTCCCCCCCTCCCTCATCCCCCTGTCTCCCTGTTCCCCTCTCTCCTCCTCCCCTGCCCCCTTTCTTTGTGGACACTGCCTGTCCTGCATATGGCACAGTGTTTAGCAGCATCCCTGGCTTTTCCCACCAGAGGTCTGTCAGTACCTCCCAGTGGCTCCTGGTTTTGGGAAACAATCTCCATCCACAAGGGCAGGGAACTGCCCCTGCTTCGGCACCACCACTGTGGACATTGGCTATTGTCACTGTCAAGGCTGCATGGCCATTGTGTGGCGGAGCTGCCGTAAGCGCTCAGCCAGCTTTCTTCCCGCCAGGCCTCCTGTTCGTGCAGCTGAGGCCTGCAGCTTAGCTGTATAGGGCTGTGCTTAGACTCAAGCAGGTTTTCTCGGCAAGTTCTGTGCAACAGTGCTGGTGATTTCAGCCCAGGCATGCAGTTAGACAGGGCTGGCCTGTTTGGCCATGAGTGGAGAGCTCGGGCCTCACCACAATCCGGCATGGGGCCCCCACTGTCCCGTCCGTCCAAGAGAGCGTGCTGATTCTGAGAGTGCTACAGCAAAGCGCTTAAAACCACTTAGGAAAAAATGAATAATCCTAAACATCACCTTCAGGGAGTGCACGTGTGCAGCGTGCAGCAGTCCTAGGAAGCCTCTGTGGTCCTGTTACCTGTGCTGCTGGAATATGGGGACACCCCACACACCATCGAGGGCCTGTGAGGTGGGCCTGGCTCTGTGACAGTACCTGGAAAGTCAAGGGTGTTGGCTGTGCTGGGCTGCTAGTGTCATAAAGGTGTTCCATGCTGTAACTTCGTATAGCAGGCACCTGCGGATTCAAGAAAAAACTACATCCTGCTCCTGGGGTCCTCAGCAGCCCACATGTGTGGCCCTAGCTGCGAATTTGTGTTAGGAAGAGGAGGCCAAGAAGCTTGCTGTTCTCTTCACTGTTCTGGGAGCCCTTACAATGAAAATATAATATTGCTCGTGTTATTAAGAACATACTTCAGGAAAGATATGCATGGCTGTACCTTAGAGAAAACTTATTGCAAAAAGACAAAAAATACGAATTACTTGTCTTGGGACTGAAAGGAAATGTTATTAACAGTCCAATATTACATCCTTCTAGGATTGCTTCTTTATGTTTGTATTACCCTAAAAAAAGAAAAAGGCAGTATTCTTTTATGTGGCTGCAAATCATTTTCTTAGTGGTCTCCTGTTGTCAGGTATTTTTAATTTTCTGCTCTTACTCCTAAAACTGCAGAGAGCATCTTGGCCATATCTGTGGTCCTTGTCACTTAGCACTTACTGGGGATGGAAATCCTGGGCCAGAGGGTGTTTTTATTTACTGACCTTCCTACGGGAGGGTTTGGCGTGGCCCTGGGGGGAATGTGGTGTGAGCCCAGGACCCTGGAGCAGGCTGTGACCAGGACCCCAACTCTTCCAGGTGGATTACAAAGCCGATGAGTGGCTGATGAAGAACATGGACCCTCTGAATGACAACATCGCCACGCTGCTGCACCAGTCCTCTGACAAGTTCGTGTCCGAGCTGTGGAAGGATGGTACGTCCTTGCCCTCCGCCCGCCGCCTGGCTGTGCTGGGCACACCCTTCCTCTGCAGCAGGCCCTGACACCCACCAGGTGGTTCCTGTGCCCTGTATCTTCTGGCAAAAAGGTCTTGAGACGAGAGGGAGTGGCTGCCCTGCGCATGCTCCATTGCCCCTTCCTCTCGCAGAGGCTCCCCTAGTCCTCTCAGCCACAGTGGCCAGGGCACTTTCTTGGAGGCCAAGTCCAGGGCAACCCCGTGCCTTGCCGTGCAGGTCTCCAATACCCGCCTCCTTCCACTTCCGCCTTCTACGCCCTGGTAGGCTGGTTGCTTTGAAGTTGTTCTTTTTCTTTGATTTTGTTCCTTTCTCCTCTCCTTTGCCGGGTCTTGCTTTAACCTCTCTGTTGCAGAGATGCAGAGCACTCAGAGAGCCTATTTCTATCACCGCTTTCCCATTCTCCATCTAGAATCAGGTGACTGGCTGCCTGGAGTGACGTCTTGTATGTGTGTGCAGTGCGCCCAGAGCTGTGCCAGAAGTGCTTCGGCTGTGCCCTCCCGGTTGGCTCTTCCTGCTGGCTGTGCTGTCCCCTTGATCTGCCCCCGCTTCTGCGCAAGCGCCTCCTTGTGCAGCCTCCTCCAGGCAGGACGAGGGCTGTTAGGCCGCGTGGGGCATTGTGGTACATGTGTGCTCCTTAGAGCTCCCCCTGCAGGCAGTGACGTACTGCTGCAGGTGTTGGCGTCTCGAGGCCCAGGTGGTGTGCACGCAGCTGTGTGCCTCAGTGCTGCGATGCATTTCTGTGTTGTCCCAGTAGTCGCTTGGTGTTGGCAACAGCGGTGCCGTGGTAGCCACGAGTCAGGACACATTCACGTAGAGGACCAGTTATGGTGGGGCCAATCCACCTTCTGTGTAAGCCACCTACTGCGTGGAGCCTTAGCGCCCATAAAACAGGCCGTGGGGGGGGGGGGGTGCGAGAACAGAGATGCCCGCTGTCCAGTTGGCAGCTTGTAGGCTCCAGCCTTACTCTTGGCTTCTGTGATAAGCAACTGTCCTTTCTGCTGTCTTCAAATAAATACGAGAAAGCTGATTAGACAGGAATGAGACGTGGGCTTTGTCAATCAACTCTTAATTTTTATTTTCAGTAGTGAAGCCTTCAAATTTAACTTTTTTTTTTATTGGTAGAACCAGGGATCAAACTCAGACCCTTGTACTTGCTAGGGAAGCACTTATTCCACTGAGCCATCTCCCCAGCCCCTCAAATTTAACTCTTGCTTAAAACTGGTCTCCAGTAGCTGGCTTTTATTTTGTTGTTGTTGCTGTGTTCGTTTTATACCTGGGAGGAAGCAGTTTGCTTCACTGCTGCTGAGCATGAGCCACCCTGATGGGGGCTCCCTCCTCTGGAGGTTTAGATCAGGAAGAGCCATGAGCCAGGAGACTGTCAAATACTAGAATACGAAGATCTCTGGGTATGGGGTACCAGCCTGTAACCCGAGCTCTTTGGGAGGTTGAGGAGGAGGATGGCAAGTTTAAGCCCATCACAGGCACCTTAATGAGTCTCTGTCACAAAATAAAAAATAAAAGGGGCTGTAGATACAGCTCAGCCTGTGGATATAGCTCAGTGTGAGGACCCTGGGTTTGATCCCCTGTCTGAGCAAAAAATGCTTATGGCCAGCGGTGCTTCTTCAAAGTCCTCTGTAACAGTAGCACTGCTCTTGGTCCCTTGCTTAAGAGATCCCAACCCAGGGTGACTTCAGAAAGAGACCTATCACTCAGAGCCCTGGTGACAGTGGCACAGTAAGTAGCTTTGGAGCTCCCTCTTAATGGCTCTGAGCTTGGGTAAAGGTCTATATCAACTCAAGAAGCTGATTTGTTTTTAACTGGGAACGAGGACTGTCTGGTGCTGTAAGCTAGGTTTTGACATGTGCCCAAACCAGCCTTGGGATTCTCTCTCTCACAGAAGTTGTTACCAACCTACTGTGTCTCTTTGGGAGTAGATGCTTCTAGAATGGGCTGAGAATAGAGCAGGATGTGTGAACACAAGGATGGCTTTAAAGGGAGCACAGCCATCCGAGGGACACGAGTGCAGGGACTTTGCCTTCTCCCTGCCTGCATCCTGCCCAAGTTGGGCCTGCTCAGTGCGAGAATCTGAGCACTCTAGCCCAGGCAGAAGGGCCCTGCACTACCGCACTGCCTCTCTTTCTCCGTCCTGGCTTGTGTCTGCCTGTCTCTTTCCCGCAGCCCCGCCCTCGCTGCCCCCCACGCTGGGGTTTCCAGCACTCATCTGCTTTGTGGTCTTGCAGTGGATCGCATCATCGGCTTGGACCAGGTGGCCGGCATGTCGGAGACAGCGTTGCCTGGGGCCTTCAAGACGCGGAAGGGTATGTTCCGCACTGTGGGCCAGCTCTACAAGGAGCAGCTGGCCAAGCTGATGGCCACGCTGAGGAACACCAACCCCAACTTTGTCCGCTGCATCATCCCCAACCACGAGAAGAAGGTATAGTTGTTTGTGGTGTGGCCTCGGTCCTCCTTTTATGCCTCCCCCAGTGCAGGGGTTCTTCTGTCTGCTGAGTGTAAGGAGCTCTTTGTGGTGCCCTGGGTGGGCTGGCTCTGGAGGCTGAGGATGTGCTGTGTTCGTGGCCTGGGTTTCCTGTTGGTTATGCCGTCTCATTGGACCCTCCCTGGGCTGGGTCATTGGACTGGCATGTCAACTGTGCTCTGCAGCAACCCTTTAGCTTTTGTCTGCTGAGCTGTGGAAGGAGGTGGAGGGCCCATGGCCTTCTGTCAGCCCCTAGGTACAGAAGTGAGACCCCTGTGTGTACTTTTCTCTCCAGGCCGGCAAGCTAGACCCTCACCTGGTGCTGGACCAGCTGCGCTGCAACGGCGTCCTTGAGGGCATCCGCATCTGCCGCCAGGGCTTCCCCAATAGAGTGGTCTTCCAGGAGTTCCGGCAGAGGTGCGTGGACTGCTCTTGCAGCGACCCTCAGTGGCCCACCCCTGTCCACAGGCACATGGGAGGTGGCCGGCTCTCTACATGTCCTTTTCTGTTCCAGCTGTATGTGAGAAGAAGTGTCCCCACTGTGTCATAGACAGGAAAGCCATTGTGTTCTTTATGTGAGATGGGCCTTCTGCGCCTGATGGAAAACTGTAGTGCTGGCTTTCACTGCTAGGACTGTGAGGGCCTGGTACTGTTTGCTGCAGGTAGACAGGTGTGAAAAGGAATTTAGGAGGGTGAGCCAGACACGTGTGCAGTGAAGGAGGCTTAAGGAGAGAGGCATTGGAGACACTGTGGCCTCTAGCTGTCTGTATGGGTGCACTGTCCTGTTTGCCTAGTGGCTGTGGGCAGTGCTGATGGCTGCAGTGACGTGGCCTCCCTGTTGTGGCTGCTCTCAGTGTCCAGGGTGATGGGAACGTGGCTATCCCAGGGCTCCTTGTGGGCACTCTGGGCAGTGAGCAGGGAGTAGCCCAGCCCAAAACCTGCGCCAGCTGACTGAGATGTGTTAGCGCAAGGTTCCTTCCACTCTGGGGAGCCATGCCTTCTTTCCCTCAGCCCAGGAAAGCATAGGCTGTGGGGCCCAGTACACATCTGCTGTCCTTATGGGAAGTTTTAAGGACTCTCCATGTGCTGCACTGAAGGGTGCTGTCAGTGTGCTGCTTACATTCCAGGCCACGCAGAGTGCAGACAACCGGTGCGATGACCAACTTTTCTTTCCTCCTCCAGATATGAGATCCTGACGCCGAACTCCATTCCTAAGGGCTTCATGGATGGGAAGCAGGCCTGTGTGCTCATGGTGAGTCCAGTTGCCGACTCTGCAGGGTCAGCTCCGACTGCCTGACCACTCCTGTGAGAGGAGCCTGTGCTGTCCCTGCCGGTGCTCTGGTGTGGATCCTGCCAGGTGCCTGAGGCCGCAGCAGACAGGGCTCAAAATGAGATGGTCTGTTCTGATTGGGACACACTTTCCTGCTTTTTGCACATGTTGTTTGTGACCCCAGTGGAGCAGGTGGGCAACTTCAGCCAGGGCAGTGGGTCTGGAGCCCCCTGACGGGTACAAAGCCACTGGAATCTGCGTCGCGCCTTTCCCAGGTGGCCCCTGTGGGTGCGCAGTGTGCACTCTCAGTTCTGGGCGAATGTGTGTTGGCCTTGTGGTGCTCAGTGACTATGCAGGGGCTCATGCCTGCCTTGGGTCGCTTGTCTTGCTTTCTCGGCATCCTGCTGCTCTTGACCTGGCCAAGGTTGGCAACTACTGCTTTTGTCTCATTTTTCTAAAGAATTGGAGTTAGTGGGGGGAAGAAAAGAAAACTTCAGTATTTGCCACATGCAGAAATCTGCATTCGTTGAGATGGGGAGTTTGAGGATAGGAGAAGGAAAGAGACTGCTCCCTACTCCCAGTGCTTGCCAGGTAGAGACAGTGTGTCTGTCCAGCTGGTGTCCTCTTCTCCCTGGTGTCCACGTCACCTGCCACCCAGGTGGGCTCTGTGCTCCTTCTGTGGGCCCTGTAGGAAGTCTGAGCTTGTTCACAGTGAACGGCCCAGTCGCAGAAGCGCCCCAGCCCCTCCCCTAGTCTCGTTCTGTGGGGGCCTCTTCCCAGACTACTGGTACGTTTGTGGGCACGGAGTTCCCCCAGGTCCCCTTGGGATGTTCATGACATTGGCGTTGGGAGTGTGTGCAAACTGTTTTCCTTCTCAGGCAGATGGACACCGGTGGCCTTGCCCGTGGGCCTCCCAAGAGAGCCTCATCACTGTCGCTGGAGTTGGTCCAGAGACTCGTGACAGCTGGCGCTCGGTGCTCAGAGATGCCCAGCTCTGTACTGGCTTCTGTGCCTTCTCTTGTGTCGTCCCCGCAGTTCTGCTGTGAAGGAGGGGTCAGGCCCTGAGGCCTGGGCTGGCTTGTGCTGCATCTGAGCACTGGTGATGCTCGGCTGCTCCCCGTCAGGCTTGGTCCAGCTGGGTCTGTGTGCAGAGGTGGGGATGGAAAGAGAGGGAGTTTCTGAGTTAACTCTCTGAAAGTACAACTTGAGGTATTCCAGCCTCATCCTGGGGCCTCTGGTCAAGCCTGATCCTCAAGCCAGTGTCCTAAGTGCCTTCTTGGCCCAGGGCCACCCTGAGCTGCATCCCTCCAAGCGCCTGCATGGACCCTGAGTCAGCACCTGATTTTTCCCAATCTAGATTAAAGCCTTGGAGCTTGACAGCAACCTGTACCGCATCGGCCAGAGCAAAGTGTTCTTCCGTGCTGGTGTGCTGGCCCACCTGGAGGAGGAGCGGGACCTGAAGATCACCGATGTCATCATAGGCTTCCAGGCCTGCTGCAGGGGCTACCTGGCCAGGAAGTGAGTTCTGGGGACGGCTCATTCCCCCGCCAGGGTCCTTGTGCTCCCTCCTGTCTTGGAGGAGCACTTGGCTCGCTGTGGTCTAGGCAGATCCTGTCTAGGAAAGGACCTGGGCCCTCCTGCCCCTCTGCTTCCTCCAAGGAGTAGCAGCAGGTATTTCTGACGGAAGTTCAGGGGTACCAACGAGAAGAGGGGACTTTGCTGTATTTGCAACCCCTAAATTTCTGCTCCGTATTCCTCACTATGTATGCCTGTGGGGACTGCCCAGGGCCTGCCTGTCACTGTGGAGCCCTGTGCTTCCCTGGAAGGCATCGCCCTTGAATTCAAGAGCTGCTCCAGAGGGCCTTGGGCCTCCTGCTGCAGCACTGCAGGCATGCTGGGTGCACACTGGTCCCTGAGCCCTGGGAGACATAGTCTGTGGAGCTGGTCAGATGGAGCCTCATTTATCCAGAGCCCTCCAACCGACACCATGCAGCCCTCTTCACAGAGCCTCAACTGCTTGTATTCTTCCCCAGCTGAAGCCAAGACGGGGATCCTGCAGGGTGGGTGACTAAAATCCAAGTCCCCTGGTGGCCCAGGTGCTGACTCTGTCCCTTGCTCCACAGGGCGTTTGCCAAGCGCCAGCAGCAGCTGACAGCCATGAGGGTCCTGCAGAGGAACTGTGCTGCCTACCTCAAGCTGCGCAACTGGCAGTGGTGGCGGCTCTTCACCAAGGTGACTGCTGGGGGCTCAGGCTGCGCACAGCATGTGAACTGTAGAGATCCAGTGGTCTCTCAGGGCACCCTCAGGAGAAATGGCAGCACGAACAGGGAAAAAATAGATAAGGCACAAGAGCTGGGTTCAGATGCAAGCCTGTTTGCCCGATTGGCAAAAGATTCCAGAAGCAACAGTAGGGGTGCAAAGTTAATATCAGGAGACACAAGGTTGCCTAGCGACTGATAGCTAAAATTGTCTGTGCAGGATGTTTTTCTCAAGATTCAGCTTGAGTGCTTTGGGCAGTGAGGCCCTCTCCTGCCAGCCCCATAGGATCATTTTCTAGCTTCAGCAGCTCCCAACGTGGGACAGGCTGGCCTCATGTCACCCCACTTAGGGTTCACACCTGAGTGTGAGCCTGTGTGGCCCTGGCCTGCAGTGCTTGGGGGCTTTAAGCACTGCATTGGTCTGGTGTGCACGGCTAGCTGGGCCAGGCTAGTGTGGAGCAGCATTTCAGGTGCAGCGGCCTCCTGTGCTGCAGCCCCACTTGATACAGTGGGCAGTGCCCTCGAGACGGTGTGGGACAGCTGCTCAGAAGCTGTGCCCATGGGCACACTGGCCTCACCAGCATTATTATTATAATATGTTTGGTACAGGATCTGACTATGCAGCTCAGACTCATAGTGATCCTCTTGTCTTCAGCCTCCCAGTGGTGAAATGATGGGTGTGCTTAATCCTAGTGCTGGGATTATGGGTGTGCTTAATCCGAGTGCTGGGATTATGGGTGTGCGCCACTGTTCCCAGTCTCAGTGGCTGGGCCAGCACAGCATGTGGTGCTGGGGACTGAACCCTGGTCTCTGTGCTTGCCTAAGCAGGCACTTAGTCCGCTGAGCTATCTCACTGGCCTCTCACCAGCTTTTTAAAAGCCTTTTATATCTAAAGTTGTATGGAATGCTTTTATTTGTACTATGTAACTTCTGGTAATTATAAAAATTCATTAACAAAAAACATGAAGAGGAAAACAAAAGTTCACCCATAACCCTTCCTCCAATCCAGCAGCAACAGATGTCTCAGTGTTTCCCCCCTTTTCTCCTTATAAATCTCAGTTGTGTAAAGTGTTTTCACACAGCTGAGCTATGATTTGTATCAGCATACTTGTGCAAAACTCCTGTCAGTGTTTTAGAAGACCCTGTGCCATTCCTGGAAGCCTAGCATAATTTTTTTTTTTTTGGTGGAACCGGGGATTGAACTCAGGCCCCTGTACTTGCCAGGGAAGTGCTTATTCCAGTGAGCCATCTCCCTGGCCCCGGCCATAGCATAATTCATCTGGCTGTGTCTCCAGCCATGGAGCTTTACGTTGTATCTGAAGTTTGCTCTTATCAGCATTGCTGTTGTGAACTTTTTCATGCATATGTGGAACCATTTTCCTGAAATGATTAGCGGGCCAGTGGCCTGTGGTGTTAGCACCAGCCAGACTCCCTGGAAGGCTGCCCCTGTTCATACGGTCTCCCCCAGTGTATCTGGTTGCTCCACTGCTGCAAGCTTGCACTCCGGGATGCAGGAGCAGCCCCTTGACTCGGTCAGGGGTGCTGTCTTCCTGCCGAGCCTGACTGCCCCATCTTCTCTTCTAGGTCAAGCCACTGCTGCAAGTGAGCCGGCAGGAGGAGGAGATGATGGCCAAGGAGGAGGAGCTGGTGAAGGTGCGGGAGAAGCAGCTGGCTGCAGAGAACCGGCTCACAGAGATGGAGACGCTGCAGTCACAGGTGGGCATCAGCTGGGTTCTGCCCGGGAGCCTGTGTTCTTGGTGCTGCCACCTGCTGGCCACTAGTGGGCAGACAGTGCCAGCTGCATGGAGGGTGTGAAATTCAAGTCCAGCTCTCCCATGTAATGATTCATCCACCTCCTAGTGCTATTGAAGTTCCTGAGACAATGGCTAAGGATGAAGGATGTGCTGTTGGGGCTGCCTGGGAGCTTGACACCTTCTAGCTGGAAGCTGCTCTTGTCTGTTCCTCCCTGCCCAGAAACCTGAGCTCCAGAGCATCCAGCCTGGAGCTGCTTGAGTCTCAAGGAACTTGTGTTCCCTGTGTTCTTTGCAGCTCATGGCTGAGAAGATGCAGCTGCAGGAGCAGCTGCAGGCAGAAACGGAGCTGTGTGCCGAGGCTGAGGAGCTCCGGGCTCGCCTGACCGCCAAGAAGCAGGAGCTGGAAGAGATCTGCCATGACCTTGAGGCCAGAGTAGAGGAAGAGGAGGAGCGCTGCCAGCACCTGCAGACGGAGAAGAAGAAAATGCAGCAGAATATTCAGGTACTGACCGCCCCCTGCTGGATGCTGTGTGACCCGGACCCCACAGGGAGCAAGTTGTCTAGCATCTTTCTGCCATCTCAGGCAGCCCAAAGAAGCTCTCTTTGGAATGGTTATTCACAATGTGCCCATCTCAGGTCTCCACAAGGGCTGCCCTGTGCAGTGTCACAGCTCGTTGCGTTCCTCTATCTGGTCCTTGTTTTGCTGGCTCAAGGGGCAGGTGACCCTAAGTGTGGCCCTCTGCCTGTTGCAAGGCTGGCTTGGGAAAGCCCTTCTCAGCAGTATCCTGGCAGGTTGGCCTTCACCTGTTTCATATTCATGGTCCTGTGAGTGAGGCCTCGGTCAGCTCCTAGGCCTGCAGGGTGAGTTCTCATTCTCACCTCCTTGGTAGGAACTTGAAGAGCAGCTGGAGGAGGAGGAGAGTGCCCGGCAAAAGCTCCAGCTGGAGAAGGTGACCACGGAGGCCAAGCTGAAGAAGCTGGAGGAAGACCAGATCATCATGGAGGACCAGAACTGCAAACTGGCCAAGGTAAGGCACGCTGGGGGCCTGGGGAGTGCAGGGCAGGGCTGGGCAGGCCAGGCAGGGTGTGCTGTCACCTGCAGGGTGAGGTGTTACAGCTTTAGGTTCTCTGGAAACAGTTATTTCACGGGGGCTGATCCAGGAAATCCTAACGCACTGGTCAGGTGTTTCAGGCCTTTCCTTGCTGATCAGCCCTAGGTTTATGGGTGAGTTATGCCTTAGGAAGGCCAAACTCTGACCTGACCGTGGCCTCCCCACAGGAGAAGAAGCTGCTGGAGGACAGGATAGCCGAGTTCACCACGAACCTCATGGAAGAGGAAGAGAAGTCCAAGAGCCTGGCCAAGCTCAAGAACAAGCACGAGGCCATGATCACCGACCTGGAGGGTGAGGCACCTAGGCAGGAGCGCCTGCACGTGGAGCTCACCAGGGGCTGGGCCTCAGTACTGACACCTGAGGACCTAGGGCCACCAGACTGTAGGGGACAGTGTATGGTGCCCATGGGAGTTGGCGCTGCAGGCCCTGCTGCGGTGTGGATGGGTGGCCCCATGTGAGGAGAGCTGTGACGTGCTTAGCTGTCTACTGCTACACACCTTGGCAGCTCTTGAGGCCTCCCAAGGGTGTGGGTCTGACCCTAGGCCTGACCATCCTATCGCTGCCTGCTGTGCCACCCCGTACCTATTGTGTGGTCCTTTTGGGCTCTGGTTTCTCTTATTTATAAAGGGAACACAATGGGAGAGTTTGTGACGCACATGAACAGGCATGGGCTACAAAGCGCTGGACAGCTATTGCCAGAGGGCACTGCTTCACTAGGGAAGGCTGACAAGTCCCTGACATCTGGAGCACAGGTCCAGACTTCTGAGCAGCCCTGGCCCTTGTTTCTTGGGCATAACGGTGGTGGTGAAGGGAGCCCAAACTGCTGTGGGAACTCTTAGCTCAGTGGTAGGTGTAGGGCCAGAACTGTGTGGGCTGAGTGCTGGAGGACTCCCCCAGCTTGTTGTCTCTGCCTAGCCTGGCCCTGTCATTTGTAGGGGATGCAACATATCAGGTTGTGGAGGAAGAGGAGGTCCCAACACAGACCTCTTTCCTTTTGCTGTCTTCCTTCCCATGGGAGGAGCCCAAAGGATCAGGTCATCCAAGGGGTGCATGGTGGCCCCTTTAGCTTAACAGACACAGATAGAAGAGTGCTACTAAGCCACGTTAGCAAGAATGTTGACCAGTGAACACGCAAACGCAGCTCTGGGAGTAGAAATGGTACGTGGCTTTGCAGCACGATTGCTGTTTTGGGGAGAGGACAAAGCTTGTGTGCTGCGCCCAGCACTCCCCTAGATGCTTTTGGCTATGTGCCCTGGGTGTCTTGGGCGAGAGTGCTCAGGGACTTTGTCTGTTGGAGCACATGACCAGCACAGCCCGTGTCTGGCAGTTGTAGAAGGGTGGTTAGCTTGTGTTGTATTCATGGAAGGGAATATCAGGCCAAGGCCAAGGAGTGTGTTCTGCGAGACTTAACTCAGGAAGTCTCGAAATCCTAAGCTTGAGCGACAAGGCAAGTCTAGGAGGAGTCACTACAGGCAGGGCTGGCTGGGCATCACTGTCAGTGCTTTAGGGTGTTCACTCATTTGAACCTCTTTGCCTGGGGGCCTTACAGCTTATGGGTTAGCGAAAGATGAGTTACTTAAGTGACGTCACAAAGGGAATTGTAAAGCCAGAAGTTGAGCCATGGTGCTGTTCTTTGAGCACAAAATTTATGCTAGGCTGTTTTGCCAGATAAGCTCAGATTCATGCAGAATGTGGTACAGCTGTAAAGGAAATTAGCTGCCCTGACACAGAGGGACAGATGCACTACAGAGAGACGGGGGGCCTTTGTCTCTCGTGGCAGTGTATTTGTCTAGGACCTGGATACAGATGTCACCTCCCTATAACATTATGTATGCTTATAGGAAGTGCTTAGAAATGATTTTTATAAGTAGTTAAAAGCAGACAGAATGCCACTGAGGTTTTGTGTCCATTCCCTGCCTCCTTGGCAGAGCGCCTCCGCAGGGAAGAGAAGCAGCGGCAGGAGCTGGAGAAGACCCGCCGCAAACTGGAGGGCGATTCCACGGACCTCAGCGACCAGATTGCTGAGCTGCAGGCGCAGATCGCTGAGCTCAAGATGCAGCTAGCCAAGAAGGAGGAGGAGCTGCAGGCTGCGCTGGCCAGGTGAGGCCCAGGCCACCAGCTGCGGCCAGCGGGCCAGTGCCACACTTGCGGCCGGCTTCCCACTGTGCTGTTGGCACAGGGTCTGCGAGGAAAACACATCCTGTCCCCTATGAGTCTGAGTGGTCTACCATGTCTTCTGTTTGCAATTCCCCAAAAGGTCATTCCCAACCGCCACCCACCTCTTAAAAATTTAATGTTGGCTAAATTTTTAAATTTCTTTGTTAGAGGCACACATTTTAACGATATTTTAGATTAGATTAGCTTCAATCCACAGCAGCTAGCCACAGGTGGAGCTTTTCCCACCCTCACTTTGGCCCTGCATGTGCATAACCTTCCTGGGGCCAGGGCCCTCCTCAGAGGATCTGCTTATACAGTTGGCAAACTGAGCATTGACTCTTCTGAATCCAGAGCACATGGACTGGAATGTCTTACTTCCTTTTATTTATTTATGTTTTTTTTTTGTTTTTTTTCATTGAGCATTTGGATTTTTAAAACGTATTTAAAGCTGAGAATCTTAAATCTGGAAGATGAATACTAGCTCTTGTTTTCTTGTTCTCAGAGTATACCTGCCCATCAGTCTTGTGGATGGCTGTGTGTGGGTTTGCAGAGAGGTCCCAGGGGCCATAACTGTGACTGCCAGTGTGGCATTGGCTGCTTCCCCAGGCCGCCTCTGCAGGCTCTGTTCTTTGAAGGGGGAAGTGGCTTCATCCTGATGTTACTGATCTTTGGCAGAGTGGAAGAAGAAGCAGCCCAGAAGAATATGGCACTAAAGAAGATCCGGGAACTGGAATCTCAAATTTCTGAACTCCAGGAAGATCTGGAATCTGAGCGAGCGTGTAGGAACAAAGCTGAGAAGCAGAAACGGGATCTTGGAGAAGAGCTGGAGGCACTGAAGACAGAGTTGGAAGACACTTTGGATTCCACAGCTGCCCAGCAGGAGCTCAGGTATGCTGTGGAGCTGCCTGATCAGGACTCCGGCTATGAGGATGAGGCTGTAGGAGGGTGCTGGGGTGGGGCAGAAGCCTTGCCCTAGAAGGCTGGAGTCTGTGTCCTTGCACATTGTCCTTTTGCACAGAGGGCTTGGTTGGTGATGTTTCCTCAGCAGCTCCTCTGCAAAAGGAAGGTCTGCTGAATCAAGGATGGGGCAATGCAAGGGTAGGCCTGAGGCTGGAAGGGAGCAGAGGGCTCTACAGGATGACCAAAGAGAAGGGCTAGTGTGGACAAGTGCTGTGCTCTCACCACCCTGTCAGCAGACGGGAGAGCCCGGCGTGCATCGTTCCAGCATCTTCAGCTTCCATTCTATATTTCTATGTCCAGGTCCAAGCGTGAGCAGGAAGTGAACATCCTGAAGAAGACCCTAGAGGAGGAGGCCAGGACCCATGAAGCGCAGATCCAGGAGATGAGACAGAAGCACTCGCAGGCCGTGGAGGAGCTGGCTGAGCAGCTAGAGCAGACCAAGCGGGTGCGCAGCTCCCCATCCTTCGGCCAGGGCAGGGCAGGGAGATTCCTTGTGGCCAGGCCTCCACTGACCCCCACTACTCAGGGTGTGCATTCTCTAAGCTGGTCGTGCAGAGCAGAGCGGCTCAGGCGGCTGTCTGGGTCCAAGGCCTGGTTCCATCTCCTAGTCACCAAGTGACGGGCACAGAAGAACGCCTGTGCCCCAGTTTCTCTGATTGCAAAGGAGGATAATGATAAGTCTGTCTGATCTGATCATTAAAAGTTTAGAGTTGATAACATGCATAAAATACTTGGTAAGGGATAAATACATTGTTTTTGTCATTATTCTATGTCCATCCTGCCAGACCAGAAAACGTCAAGGAATCAGGGCAACCCTGAGTCTTGAGTGTCAGAGGGCTGAGTGGTCCCTTTTCTGACTGTGGAGTCCTTTTGGGACCAGCAAGCAAGAGGTACACTAGCCTCTTACCAGGAAGCTCTGGTGACATCTGTCCAGTAGGCCCCTGGTCAGGCAGCTCCCTAACAGGACAGATCCTGCAGCCTGTGGCTCCAGCTCTTACACATGGCAAGCTGTAAAATATATATATATATTTTTAAATTCATTTATTTATTACAGTGTCTCACTACACATCACGGATTCTTTTTTTGCGGGGGTTGGGTGGTCAGCTCAGCCCGCCATGGGGGGAGGGGCTGGCATGGCATGTGGTGCTGGGGCTCAAACCGCGGTCCCTGAGGGGCGCTTTAGACCGCTGAGCTATCCTGCCAGCCCACTATAAAATATTTTAGAACTGTCCTGTCCATTTCTCTGCTTGCTGCTCCACTGCGGCGTGGAGGCAACACTGCCTGTCTCAGCCCTCAGTGCTATTCCTCAATGAGCCTTTGCATGTGCTCATGTCCAGCTCAGCGGGGTTCAGGCTGGGATGCTTCCACTTTTCTCCTAAGCTCCACCTTTTCAGTTTTGAAGGATTGTTACATTATTCCTGTAGGCATCAGACTTATTGGAAGTCTTAAGAATAATAATAGTTGTAGTATAAATGCTGCTAAACTAAAAAAATCTGCCACACCTTTTGTTAGAACATTCCCACTATCCAGGGAGGGCGACTGGGCAGGGAAGCCACGCTCCTTGGAGGCTTACCTACCTCTGAGAGGAAGACAGCTGAGGCTCAGGTCTTCCCAGCCCGGGGCTTTTCCTGTGTTTGTTATTTTTGCTGCAGTGGTAGCAACTTCTTGGTGAAGCAATGGTGGCTTTTCCAGTAATAATAGAATGAACAGCCATGTTCCGGGTCCCCAGATGTCCCATTTACATCTTTGCCCTCCCGCCAGGTGAAAGCCACTCTCGAGAAGGCGAAGCAGACCCTGGAGAATGAGCGGGGCGAGCTGGCCAATGAGGTGAAGGTCCTGATGCAGGGCAAGGGGGACTCGGAGCACAAGCGGAAGAAGGTGGAGGCCCAGCTGCAGGAGCTGCAGGTCAAGTTCAACGAGGGAGAGCGTGTGCGCACTGAGATGGCCGACAAGGTCACCAAACTGCAGGTGAGGCTGCTGCTGGTCCCTGGCTGGGCATGGGACCCTCAGCCCTGCAGGGTGGCAGGTGAGACCTAAGGAGTCACACTTCTCCAGCTGTTCTGTGCCTGCGCTGTCTCCTCCACGGGGCCTCTGTGGTTCCAACTGTGACTGAGGCCCGGCTCTCATTCCTTGCCTTTCTCTTTCCCACTAAGGTTGAGCTGGACAACGTGACTGGTCTGCTCAACCAGTCTGACAGCAAGTCCAGCAAGCTCACCAAAGACTTCTCCACACTGGAGTCTCAGCTGCAGGACACTCAGGTATGGGTGGGTCGGGCCCTGGAGGTGGGATTCTTCCCACGAGGACCCCATGCCCATGTGACTTTAGCTGCTAGGCCTCTGGGTATTTGTCCTAGAGCTCATTCATTGATTGTCCCCCCTCCAAGGGTCCTCACAGCTGCCCCAGGACTTTATGTAGCTGTCCCCTAAGCCTGAGGAACTGGTCTACCTGTTGGGTATGCACCTTCTCACACCTCTGTCCCTGAGTGCCATGCCCCCTTTCCCCACGGAATAGGAGCTGCTGCAGGAGGAGAACCGGCAGAAGCTGAGCCTGAGCACCAAGCTGAAGCAGATGGAGGATGAGAAGAACTCATTCAAGGAGCAGCTGGAGGAGGAGGAGGAAGCCAAGCGCAACTTGGAGAAGCAGATTGCCACCCTCCACGCCCAGGTGTGCCTGCCCCTCCACAGAAACACCTTTTCTTGCCCTGTTGGAAGAGGGACATAGTGGGGGAGATTCCATGGCTGGGTTGGTGGCTGGTTCCCCTTCACAGTGTGGCAGTGAGCTTCTGGGTGTCACCAGGACAGGTGTGTCCGGAAAATGAGTGCCATCTTGTGTGTCTCCTTACTCTCTGCCTGGTCCAGGTGACCGACATGAAGAAAAAGATGGAGGACGGTGTGGGGTGCCTGGAGACTGCTGAGGAAGCTAAGCGCAAGCTCCAGAAGGACCTGGAGGGCCTGAGCCAGCGGCACGAGGAGAAGGTGGCTGCTTATGACAAACTGGAGAAGACCAAGACACGGCTGCAGCAGGAGCTGGACGACCTCCTGGTGGACTTGGACCACCAGCGGCAGAGTGTCTCCAACCTCGAGAAGAAGCAGAAGAAGTTCGACCAGGTATGTGGCCAGGGTGAGGTCTCCACATCTGTTTGCAGCCCATGGCCCGAGGGTGAGGCCACTTCGTGGTCCATACTCTGGGAGCGACCAGCAGGGGGGCATGTTCATAGGCTTGGTTCCCTTTCTTAAGTTCTGCAATGGACTGATTTTACTGTTTTTAGATATTTCATATACATGTTCATGTCTGTTCCAAAAGAGAGCAGTCAGAGAGATGCAGGGCCAGATATGATAATAGAATGAGTAAATCAGGATGCCAGGGAGCTGATAGGTTTTTCTATGATGCATTAAAGAGATAGGAAAGAGAAAAGAGGCCTTTCTTGACTCCAAATGATGCAGAGAGGATCCGAGGAAAATGGGGGGGGTCCTCTTCCCGAGACAAAGGAAGCTGAGACATTTATGGACTTTCGCTGGGGGTGGAGTGTGGGGGTCAGTTTCAATTACGTGTAAGGAGCTGATTAGAGTCCGTCCGGTATGCAGTGTGTGGGAATGGTGAGAGGAAATTGTATTCAGGGCTGGGAAAAGGAAGTGGTCATTAGGAGGATAAGCAGCTGTGGTCAGGGCTTCAGCCATGTCAGATGACCACCATAATAATTCAGCCATTCGTGTGAGGGCCAGAACCTATTAGAACTCAGCCAAAGTTAGCCTGCCACTACATGGTAAAGTTCTATTAGTTGTAGTCATGCCAATTTACATGTTGTTTCTGGCTGTTTATGCCATAGTAGCAGAATTGAGTAGTTGCTATAGACTGCAGGGCCTCCAGAGTCTAAGGAATACTGTCAACCCTTCTCAAAGAAAGTTGCCAACCCATGGAGTCCAAGAGGATCAGGGCAAAGGGTGGGGGATGGGGAGATCAGGCAGAGCCAGGGCAGGCCCACACAGAGATGAACAGATGCGGGGGGCTTTTTTGAAGGAGGCTGCACATCGGATTTGGGCTTTGGAGTAGCCAGACTCAAATTCTCTTCAAGAAGAAGGCTGATCCACTTTCAGGGCTTTTCAGGTTCTGGAAGGGAATGAATGATTTCTTTAGCTAGTGTTAAGGGGGTACCACGTGACAGACAGGATTGGTATTATTGGGTGATGACAGTGTTAGTGGTGGAGGAATCCCTGCCCAGTCACTGGGGCACACTACATTGTGACTGTCATCCTCGGATCCAGCCAGTTCCTGGGCTGCAGGCTTGCTCATCCTGGGTGCTGCTCTCTCAGACCCAGCATCCGGTGCCTCGATTCCTATAGAGCCCGTAGCTGGCTGCAGTGCCTCAGTGGTCCACATGTATCAGTGCCCTGGCCTCACAGTGTGTGCCTCTTTCCAGCTCCTGGCTGAGGAAAAGTCCATTTCTGCCAAGTATGCAGAGGAGCGTGACCGGGCTGAGGCAGAGGCCCGAGAAAAAGAGACCAAGGCCTTGTCCCTGGCCCGGGCACTGGAAGAGGCCATGGAGCAGAAGGCCGAGCTGGAGCGCCTCAACAAACAGTTCCGCACGGAGATGGAGGACCTCATGAGCTCTAAGGATGACGTGGGCAAGAGTGTGAGTACTGGGCCAGCTGTAGGGCCTTGGGAGGGCACTGGGGGCGTCAGGTGGAGCCAGGGTGTGTGTCCCTGCCCATGGCCTGACTTGGACTCCTGGGCTCAGGTGCACGAGCTGGAGAAGTCCAAGCGGGCTCTGGAGCAGCAAGTGGAGGAGATGAAGACGCAGCTGGAGGAGCTGGAAGATGAGCTGCAGGCTACCGAGGATGCCAAGCTGCGGCTGGAGGTGAACCTGCAGGCCATGAAGGCCCAGTTTGAACGGGACCTGCAGGGCCGCGATGAGCAGAGTGAGGAGAAGAAGAAGCAGCTGGTCAGACAGGTGTGTGCCACCCTCCCTGCCCCATGTAGAGGCACCAGGGACTGCTCTGACTTCCAGAGTTCTCCTTGCTCCTTGCACCACATGGCTGGATAGGGCTCCTGGGCCACTCTTCCCATGGCCCCAGGGCTGCCTCTGTCCCAGGGCTAGGTTGGGTTCATAGCTCCTATGAGACTGCCCCAGGTTGCTAGGGCTCAGGGCTGGAGTTCTGTGGCCCACCTTCTTGAGCGTTTGGGGTTTCCCAGGTACGGGAGATGGAGGCAGAGCTGGAGGACGAGAAGAAGCAGCGCTCACTGGCAGTGGCCGCCCGGAAGAAGCTGGAGATGGACCTGAAGGACCTGGAGGCGCACATTGACACAGCCAACAAGAACCGGGAGGAAGCCATCAAACAGCTGCGGAAGCTGCAGGTGAGGCTGGGCAGGGGCAGTCTGTGTGCCGTGCTGGGCTTAGGCCCGCTGGGTACAGGTGGGGAAATGAGTGCGGGCCAGGGTCTGCTGCCCTCTGAGAGCCAGGTCTTGGCTGCCTGAAGCCTGTCTCGCAGGCCTCGGAGACTCGGGCCTCGAGCTGAGCAGAAAGAATGTTCTGAAAGCAAACTTGCGGTGAGGTCAGTGGCTGAGTGTGTTAGAAGCAAAACCAAGTGCTGATCCAGGGCACAGACTTCTCTGAGGGTGTCATCGTGCCCCCAGTGCGCCACCACCAGGAATAAGTTGGAGCATTTGCTCTGCGCAGGGTTGTGAGCACGTGGTCTGTGAATGTCAGTAGTGCTTTTCGCTGTCCAGACTGGCTGTGCTTGAGTCCTGTCAGTTGACTCCAGGAATCCCAGTGTGACATTTGTGTGCAGAAGAAAAGGCAGCTTGTTAAAGATCTTTAACATTGTACACAGCAGAACCACAGGAGGAGGAGGAACAATTCCTGCTTTGTGGCCCTGCTGGGCTGACAGGAAGCACGTTTCCTACCTTGTAACTGGGCTGGCACAGACTTGGAATTGTGGGTGTGTACTGGGCAGCACTGCGAGCCCCATAACAGGCAGTTATGGGGAGCAAGAGAGGGAAACATGGCTGATAGGAGCCCAGTGACTACCACAGCCAAAAGCGGGGTTTGTGGGACAGGTGGAGGTGCACAGTGAGCTGTAGCCCGTTCCTTTGCCCTCAGTTGAGTTGGGCAAATGCGGCTGGCTCTCGTTGTTGAGGTGCTTCCATGGGCTATGGGGCTCAAGGCCTGGACCAGGCGGGGTGTGGGGGCGGCACCAACCTCTCCTCCCCACCAGGCCCAGATGAAGGACTGTGTGCGAGAGCTGGACGACACACGTGCTTCCCGGGAGGAGATCCTGGCACAGGCCAAGGAGAATGAAAAGAAGCTGAAGAGCATGGAGGCAGAGATGATCCAACTGCAGGAGGTAGGCCACCCCCGGCCATCCAGCTGCTGGCAGCACAGGGCCGCACGCATCTGCCCCAGTCAGTCGGTGGGAGCCAGCACATTCAAGTGTGACTTCGGGTAGCCCTTATTTTCCGAATCGGCTCCCTCGTGGGCTCCCTCATGTAGTCAGGTTGTAGAGGAGCGAGGTGAAATTGTGGCACCTCAGGCCCTGGCTTTGGCAGTCATAGCCCGCTCGAGTGTCCCCTGTGCTGCCTCATGAGTCACAGGGCAGCCACGTGGTGAGAGCTACTGCACTGAGGGTCCCGGCCTGCTCAGCACACCCTCCTGTGCTCTCCTTCTGGGACCTGGGGGGCTCTTTCCCTCCACTGTCACTGTGGATACTGCTGCCCCCAGAGTGACACCTGCCCCCTGCCCAACGTGTGCGGTGACTCTGGGCTTCAGCCTGGGCTTCATCCCTGTCTCCTGACCCCTGGGGTGCTGACCTCTGACCAGTGCTGAGGATCTGTCCTTCTGCCCCTGTCCCTTGATAGGCCAGGATGTTTCCCCTTTATATCCCTGACACCTGGCTTGATTGCTTGTATGTGAAGGGGTTTGAACTCATATGTAGTAAAGCTGTGACAGACTGAGGATTCGCCCTGAGCTGCAGGGTGTGCTGAAGGAGGGCTTCATGGAGGAGGGCAAGTTGGGTGGCTCCTCAAGGTTTCTGTGGAGTGCAGGGAATGGAGGCCATGGCAGCCCAGTGGTCATATTCTGGTCCTTGTGATAGGAACTTGCAGCTGCCGAGCGTGCCAAGCGCCAGGCCCAGCAGGAGCGGGATGAGCTGGCTGATGAGATTGCCAACAGCAGCGGCAAAGGGTGAGCAGACGAGGAGGCAGGAGTGGGGCTGGGGTGTCTTCACCATCCAGGGGCCTTCATTTCACCCCGACCTTCACAGAGCCCTGGCATTGGAGGAGAAGCGCCGTCTGGAGGCCCGCATTGCCCAGCTGGAGGAGGAGCTGGAGGAGGAGCAGGGCAACACAGAGCTGATCAACGACCGGCTGAAGAAGGCCAACCTGCAGGTAGGTACAGGATCCACCCAGAGTCTGAGCTTCTTGCCTGGACAGAGGCAGCAGGTGACAGAAGCTGGGGGTTCTCTGCTTCCTGGTTGCTTCTGGGAAATGTTCGGAACCCATCCCTGTCCCCCTATTTATGGGCTACTTCCTGTCTGGGAGAGCTGAGATCTCAGGTTCCAGGGCCCAGCCCACCTCAGAGCCACCGGCTTTCCTCTGTAGATCGACCAGATCAACACTGACCTGAACCTGGAACGCAGCCACGCGCAGAAGAACGAGAACGCCAGGCAGCAGCTAGAACGGCAGAACAAGGAGCTCAAGGTCAAGCTGCAGGAGATGGAGAGCACCGTGAAGTCCAAGTACAAGGCCTCCATCGCTGCCCTCGAGGCCAAGATTGCACAGCTGGAGGAGCAACTGGACAGCGAGACCAAGTATGTGCCCCCACCGCCTGACCGGGCAGGAGCACACAGCAGTCTTTCCGTGTCCTCCCTGGAACAGCCATAGGCCTTGCTTTCCCAGCCTCCCAAGTCTAGAGGCTGGCTTCCCGTGCAGGGCAGTTCTGGCCCTTGCTGGAGGGGAAGAGGGGTTTGAATAAGAGTCTGGTTCACCTTGAGGGCAGAAGGAGCGCTGCGGGGTCCTGGCCTCCGGCCAGCCCCAGCCGCCATGGGCTCAGAGAGTCTGAGGCTTCTTGGGAGAGGCTGGGAGCGCGTCCTAGACTTTCCCATTTCCTTGTGGCATATATGAACTTTGAGAGGATCACTCCTTCCCTGGGCCTCGTACCTTATCTGTGAAGTGGGGCTAAGCACCGTTCCTGTCCTGACTTACAAAGCACCTAGTGGGTGTCCAGGGAAGGCTAATACCTTAGCCTTGACCTTGACCTTGAGGCCACCCTTTGGAGTCAACACCTTGGCTACACTGCCTGAGGAAGGTGTCCCTGAGCTACGTGTCTGCCCCATAGGGAGCGCCAAGCAGCCTCCAAGCAGGTCCGTCGGGCTGAGAAGAGGCTAAAGGACGTGCTGATGCAGGTGGATGACGAGCGGAGGAACGCGGAGCAGTATAAGGACCAGGTGAATGTGCAGCAGAGGCAGGCCCGGGTGTGGGCGCCCACACCCAGCACTTGCTCAGATCACCTTACTGGGTTCCTGGCCACCTTCTCCCCAGGCTGACAAGGCCTCCACGCGCCTGAAGCAGCTCAAGAGGCAGCTGGAGGAGGCCGAGGAAGAGGCGCAGCGGGCCAATGCCTCACGCCGGAAGCTGCAGCGTGAGTTGGAGGATGTAACTGAGACGGCTGACGCCATGAACCGCGAGGTCAGCTCCCTGAAGAACAAGCTGAGGTGAGCCATACTGATGGCCGTGCGAGCCATCCCTCGGCTCAGTTCTCAACCAGGGCTGGTGGGCAGGCACTCAGGGAAGGCATCTGTCACGGAGCGGTGCTGTCCCCACGGGTCCCTGCAGCCTCAGCAGCACACTGGGAACTCTAGGTAATTTGTTCCCAACTAGTTTTAAAGTTCCACTGTCCTGTACTCCAGACCTGGCAAGGACAGTTCCAGGCCGCACGTTTTGAAACACAGGTTGCCAGATGCTGCCTGGTGGGACCCCCAGCACAGTAGGCTCCTACGAAGTAAACACCTGCAGGGTGAATGCGAGGCTGACACGCAGTGCCTGGGGAGGTGGGGGAACCTCGGAGCAGCCCTGAGCCACGCAGGAATCCTGGAGGGCTGGGGTTGTGGCAGGAGCATCTTTTTCTGAGAATCTCATTCGCATTCTTCCTCCCACCATTAGTTATTCTAATTTTTGCACTACTGGTTGATTGAACCCAGGACCATGTGTATTCTGGGCAGGCTCTCTATTGCCGAACAGTGGCCCCAGTCCTTGTTCTTCCCTTGACAAGGGCTCTGCCAAGTTGCCAAGGCTGCCCTTACCTTTTTACACTCTTGCTTCAGCCTCCTAAGTAGTGAGTATTACAGATGGGCGACACATACTTGCCCTTTTTTCCTTTTCTTTTCTTGAGAGAAAGAGTTTTGTTGTGTAGCTGTGCTGCCCTCAAACTCATGATCTCCCTGCCTCAGCCTTCTGAGCAGCTGGGACTATAGCTAGGTGTCAGTACATGCGGCTGGAGCCTGTTTTCTTTTTTTTTTAAATTTCACAGTACAGTTGTTTTATTTTATTTTATTTATTTATTTTTTTTGGTGGAACCAGGGATTGAACTCAGGTCCTTGCACTTGCCAGGGAAGTGCTTATTCCACTGAGCCATCTCCCTGGCCTGGAGCCTGTTTTCTTAAGGCGTAAGAAACCAAAAGGCCAGACTCGGCCACCAGCATTTCAGCATGCAGTTTTTGTCCTGTCCTTGTCTCTTGGTTCCAGCTGGGAGGTGCTGCACCTCTGCACCGCCGCCCAGCCCCCCAGTTTGGAAGCTGCTCGTGCAGAGGATGGCGGCCTGTCCTTGTGTGCCTGCCTTCCTGCTCTGCATTCCGTTTCCTGCTAGTGCTGAGGTGTCTGATGCAGCCCCGGTTTCTGGGCTGCTCCAATTCCCTGCTCCTTGGTGTCCTCCTGACCCACCCGCAGTGACGACTGCAAGGCTCAGAGACGCTGCGCCCTCCCGAGGGCTGTCAGCGCCCTGTATGGGACGTGCTGCCGCCCCTCCGCTGGGCCCTGCTGACCCTCTGCCTTTACCTGCAGGCGCGGGGACATGCCGTTTGTTGTGCCCCGCCGAATGGCCCGCAAGGGCACTGGTGACTGCTCAGACGAAGAGGTTGACGGCAAAGCTGATGGGGCTGAGGCCAAGCCTGCTGAATAGGCTGCTTCTCCTGCCTTCCCGAAGGACAGACTGATGACTGCACACCTCTCCCTGTCCCCCGCAGTGCCCGCTCGGGACTGCTGTGACCGTGACCCCTTCCGCCAGCCCTGTTGAAGGCGTTGGCTTCCTCTGCTGCGGCCCTCCAGTCCCCTCCCCCTCCCAGAATCTGATACCAAAGAGACAGGGCCAGGCCCAGGCCTGCAAAGCGTGACCAGCAGCTCTACACCTCTCTCGCCTGGAAGGCCACGCAGCCAGGCAAGGGGGGCAGGCTGCCTGGCAGGCACAAGAGTTTTCTATGAATCTATTTTTCTTCAGACTAAAAGAGTTTTGATAGCCCGACACCCGGGAGCATTGTTAGCAACCCCAGGCCCCAGGCCCCTGCCTTGCCACCAACTCTTCCTTCCTGCTCCTTCATCTGCTGTTGGCAATCACACGTGGTGACCTCACACCTCAGTCCCATCGCCCCCACTCTCCTGAGCTCTGAGAGGTCCAGAAGGGGCAGGCCGGGCCCCGCCTCTGTGCAGGGCACAGAATGCAGGGAGTGGGGCCCTCCCCACCCCCTCTGGGCAGCGCCTGCGTCCCTGCCCCTCCCGATTCCAAGAAGTCTCAAGTGCAATGCCGCCTCCCCTCCTGGGCCAAGGGCAGCCTGCCCTGCACAGCCAGGCTGTCAGGCGGAGCAGGCAGGTGTTGGGCACACTGGACAGGCCATGGCCTTCTGGAGGCTTCTAACACTCTTGGGGACCAAATATATTTAATGGTTAGGGGACTTGTCCCCAGTCTGGCAGCCAGAGCATCAGGGCTGGTGGCCCTCCACACGATCCTGTGCCTCCCGAGGGCAGCTTACCTGCACCGTGGACTCAGTACAGATTCAAATCCTCACCTGCATGGGCTTTCTCAAAGGAAGAAAGAAAGTTTTCCTCCCCTTGTAGTAGATGATGCTGTTCTGAGTCTATCACTGCCTTTCCTCTGGAACCGTGTTTAGAAGAGAGTAGCTTGTCCTACACTGGTCTACACTGGTTGCTGAATTTACTTGTATTCCTAACTGTTTTGTATATGCTGCATTTAGACTTACTTATGGCAAATTTTTTTTTTTTAAACCAAACTCAACAAATCATGAAGCTATGGCTACATACAAGCTACATATGCCTAAAAAGCTCTGAATTCAGGTCCCAGTTGCTGTCACAAAGGAGTGAATGGAGCTCCGACCCCCCTTTTTATATAATAAAAGTGCCTTAGCATGTGTTGCAGCTGTCACCACTACAGTAAGCTGGTTTACAGATGTTTTCCACTGAGCGTCACAATAAAGAGAACCATGTGCTATGAGCCGTGTCCATGGTGTCCATTTGGGGACAGGGAGGGCGGGAAGGCTAGTGGTGCACCAGGAAAACCTTCAACCCTGTCTGCCCTGGGTTTTGAGCTGGGTGGGCTCAAGTGGCCACCACCGTGCTGCTGAGGGACCTGAGGGGCAGGGGAACAGTGCCACAGTGCGGCATCTGGATGCTCCATCTCTGTCACCTTTCTCAGGGCTCATCTTTCTTACCCCTGGAGGAGGTGGTGACCAAGGTAAGATCACGGAAGGACAGCTGCGCCTGTGCGTAGGTAGAGGCAGAGCAGGAGGCAAGAGGCAGGACTCCCGGGAGGCCCTGCGCACAGCTGCTAGCACAGGGGTCGGTGAGCCTGGAGCTTCCAAGGAGGGAAGAAAGAGGGTCAGTAGCTCGGAGTGGCTTTTGAGAAAGGGTGCTTGGTGCCATGCAAAGAGAAAGCACGAGCAATGGCCAAGAGCTGACAGATGGATCGGCACTTGTGGCATCCGCGCCTGCTCCACGTTCATGTGCTGCTGGCACCTGTCAGCATATGTTGGGTTGCACACACTTCCTGCGATGTTTCCGGGCCATCTGATTTGTTTCATCAATCATCTGCTTGGGCCGGGGAGATGATTCAGTAGAATAAGCGCTTCCCTGGTGAATGCAAGGGCCTGAGTTCAATCCCCGGATCTGCCAAAAAAACCAAAGGTAATCATTTAAGGGATGCAGAGCTCCAGTTTTGCAAGATGAAAAGTTTCAGGGGTAATAGTGGTGATGGTGGCAGTGCAATGTGAATGCAAGGAAGCTGCTGAACTGAGCACTTTGGAAATGCCTGAGAGACTGTTATGTGAGGAATATTTTGCCCATCCTCCATGGTCCCTAGAGACAGAGGGAACCGATGGGGTGCCTGTCATGGAGCCCCCAACACAGTGTGCAGCTTGTTGGAGTGAAGCCTGCTTCTCCAGGGCTGGGGCAGGGTGAGGAGGGCGGGGCCTGGGTGTCAAGCTGTGGACCCTATACCTTCCCTGGTGAGGTGGTTCTCTCTGCCTGGTGTCCCCAGCACAGCTGGGCGAGTCAACAGCCTGGGTGGGGAGAGGCCCCTCCCCAAAAGGTATGGTCCTGCTCCTCTGCCCAGTCCTGCACTGCCCACTGAGCTAGCTGGTCTTGTACCCTGCCTATTCCTGTTTATCCCTGAAGGCAGAATGCCTGAGAGCCAGAGGTCCTTTCTTAGCTGAAGCTGGTGGCACCTGAGGTGGCCATGAGTGTGATCCCTGGTCACCTCTCCCTATATTCTATTCCCCTGGCGTGCTAACTCCTCCCTCTCTGCCTTGTGTAGCTGGTGACAGGATCAGAACAACTCAGCCTGGATGGGGTGAGTGAGTCTCAACATGAGCAGAGGCGGATTTCTTGTCAAGCTGGGAAGCCAGAGCAGTACTAGTGTCCCCACGTCAGAGGTGATCTCATAGAACCAGGGCATGGGTCCCTGATCCCTAGTGCAGCAGCAGGAGAGGCTGGACTTGTGCCTGGGCTTTTGTCTGAATGCTCCCCTCCCTAAGACCCTAAACAGGAGAGAGGAGGCCGCACAGATGGGTCACAGTGCTGCCCTGGGCTCAGCTCAAGGGGAACGAGCCACAGCCAGGTGACCCTGAGAAAAGGTGGATGTGGTAGTGGCCACCGCTTTAGAAAATTGGGAGGAATCTAAGGAGGTAGAGGAGGCCAGAAGGCCCAGAGCCCACCTGTCCTTGTGGCCTGGTCACCCTGAGGCTGGACTGCTGTGGAGGGATGTGGGAGGAGCGGTTTCTTCTGAGATACAAGGATCCCAGTGATTCTGTCATCCACACTGGCACTGGGCACCAGCTGTGTGCCAGGGCCTGTGGGCAACTTGAGGCCCTGAGAGGGGACTGAGCAGCCTGGGGCCCAGGGCGGGTGGCTGAGCAGGGAGCTGGCAGGCCGGCACCCCTGGGCCCTCACTGGTTTTCTGCTCAGCCTGTAGGGAGGCAAGAAGAAGGCAGAGGCACAGTGCCCAGATATGGGGACGGAGGGCAGGCTAGAGTGGTGGCCCTGTCTTGCGTCACTGTGGCTGGGGGCCTTGGACTCTATTCTTTGCTCTCTTTGGTTATTTATTTCCTTCCTCTTTTTTGTAGAAACTAAACCTCAGTGAGCATCGTGCTCATACCCTTGCACCCTTCTCTAAGTGGTCAGGACATATTGGGGCAGATTAGAAACTGGGTGGGAATGGTTGATCATTCTCCAAAACTCTGGAACCTTCCACAGCCCACCCACCAAGATAGGATGCTATATCAAGGGGCGGTACTGGTTGTTTTTGACCCGGCCAAGTGGCTAGTTTACCAGTGTACCTCTGGATGAGCTACTGAGTCCTTATTTGTGTCCACAGAGGAACAGCCAGGACACTAAGGTGATAGACAGCCTCTGGGCAACATTCATGAATGGCAGGGGCTGACAGGTGGGCATGGGAGGTGGAAGTAGGCCTGGATGTGGCCCCGGTGTCACTGGGAGCAGGCCCTTGGAAGGCCACCTCAAGCCCTGCCATCCTCAACTGTAGCTCTCAGCCTGGGAGGTTTTGAACTTTTCTACTTTTCATTTTCTCCTTTTTCTTGATATAAAATATCAGAGCTTCAGGGAGGAGACCAAGGTAATATCAGGAGGCTCAGATGTCTGACGCATTGTCCAAAGTGCCTGCGATCATTGCTGTAATGTGTGTACCAAGTGAGTCACAGTCCTCATTCTCTGCTAGCAGGAGTCCAATCATGGACACAGAGGAGAGAAACAAGTGGTGTCAACTCCTCTGGGAAGCTGAGCTGGGCTGTGTCCTTGGAGGCTGGACTCTGCGTCCCCTGAGTACCAACCTACCATAAGAGTGTTCGGGGCAGGTAGGGCTTCAGGGCAGAGAGTGTCATGGTTGCTGTCTTAATGAGACTGCAGCAGGGACTGGTAAACACAGTCTCTTGGTGTCCAGATAGCAGAACTCAGGAGTCGCCTCCTTGCAGGGGAACATGGGAAAGCTTGGGGCAGCCAGCAGGGAGGAGCTGGGTCTGGCATGTGGGGAAGGTGGGGAGGACGTCCACAGAAGGGCACAGCCTGGCAAAGGCCTTGTGTCTGATGTGCAGATCACGGTCCAGGTAGGGTCTGCACCAAGGTGCTCAGTGGGCATGAAGAGGTGGGAAGGAGGAGCTGCATAGGCAGGAGGGCCTGGGGGCTGCGTTCAGGGCTCAAACCTGACCTTGGCAGCTCATTAAATGCATGCATTTAAATGTAACTCTTGGGCTTTGACCACACCGACCACTGAGAGGAAGAGCTGTGCTGGAACCTCTGTTCTATTGCCCTGGAGAACCCAGAACACAGCTGATAGGGAAGGGAGGGCTCCCTGGCTGGGCTGAGGCTGTGGCCAGGACAGAGCCAGGCCGGCGCCATCCGGGGCTACTTCCTGGGCACCTCCCTCCTCCACCACAGCCTTTGCAGGCCGTGAGCAGCTGGCAGGCTCAGCACAGGGCCTTGCTCACTGTGTGCCTTGCTTGTGCCCGGCTGAGGTTCCAGGCAAGAGTCAGAGTGAGGCTGAGAGTGAGAAGGAAGGAGGAGACCTGGGGAGCAGACTCAGCGACGAGGTGTGAAGTCATCAGGACCCCACTCTTTCTGCATGCCTCAGAATACCAGGTTGTCTCCACCTTAGGCAGGATTAGACTCAGGAAGAAGGTGAAAGGGTAGGCCGGCTGTCTTGTAACACCTGTCCCTTACAGCAACAAGATATCAAGGAATCTCTCAGCCCACTTTCTCTTATTCCTCATTAGTCAGACCTGAGTCATTTGGTCACTACTGACAGCCAGAGCTCCTGGAAGCAGACACCTGGATGTGCTGTAGCCAAGACCAAGAATATCCAGGAGAGGGGGAAAGAGGACAGCTTTGCACTTGGTGGCCAGCGTCCGGTGGCCACAGGAGCCTGGTGCTGCTGAGACCAGGTCACAGAGCACAGAGCTGGACCCAGACATGACCAGACCTCTGGGACCCAGTAAGAGAAGAGACTTCCTGGCAGCTGTCCCCACCTTGGGTGGCCCTCACAGGGACAGCTCACACCTGCGTGGCCTTGTTCTTTCCTTCTCAGGTGGCAGAAGTCATCTGTGTCTCTGGGGGCAGTGTGCTCCAGCCCAGGGACACTGTGATTGTCCCCTTGGTCAGTGGAGCAAGTAGAATTGAGGGAGCAGGAAGGGGTGCGATTTCATAGCTCTCAGGAAGGGGCGCTGTAAAGAGCGCTTGGGCTGGGTCTCAGGTTGGGTGGTGGACGAGGCTCTGCGCTGCACTGCACTGCGCTGAGGAAGGTGAGCCATGCTTCTCTCTGTGGGGACCTCCATGAGCTACCTGTGGAGGGGGGACCAGGACCGGGGAAAGCTGTTCTTGGTGACAAACAGCAGTCCTTCTTTGTACCCGAGAGACAGTGCATCTGTGGCTGTAACAAAATTGTCAAGACCTGATCATTCCTAAAGCTGAGGGTTATTTAGCACACGGAGATTCTACGACCACGGAGCCGCCACCTCCTAGACACCGAGGAGAACCTTCTCGTGGCTCCGTAAGGTGGTGCAGGGCGTCCCAGAGTCAGTGCGTGGTGGAGACACAGTCCACACGGAGACTGCTCTGCTCCACTGTTCTCGCAAAGGATGAAGGGCAAAGTGAGCCGCAGCACGCAGGGCAGGCCAGCAGGGGGCGCGGGGCAGCCGCAGCAGCGGGGAGGCAGGGAAGGGGGAGTTGACCAAGACGGGGACCTGGGCACAGGGTACCTGATATGGATTTAGAGTGAGACGCATCACTGATAATAAACACGCGTGCATGGTAAGTACTGTGTGCATTTAAGGGGCAGAGTGGTCATCAAAACATGGGATTTGCACCTCAGAGCGCTGAGTTCCAGTCCTGGCCCCTGCTCCTTTGTGAAAACTTGGGCGCATTACCTGCCCTTCCTGGTGGATCCCGCGGCTTTAGCAGCAGCCACAGATGCTGTCCCCCCTGAGTGGATGAGACTGAGTGAAGGCCGGGGAGGAGACTGCACGGTGCAGACTCTCGATCAACACCACCCAATGTCATTAGTGAGCACAGGCCCCAGCCCAGGGGCTCAGCAGGCCGTGGCTTCCCACCTGGGCTCACTGCATGGTTCTCCTGTGTCTACACAGCCGTGTCCTCAGCCCATAGCTCTCCCTGTGTTCCCTCACAGGTCCTGAGGATGCGGCCTGGCAGGGGTGAGGGTAGAGGGAGCTGGAGCAGGGCGACGGCTTTCCTTTAAAGGGCAGCTGGACCCTGGGGGATAGGGCATGCCCTGAGCAGAGTTTATTTGCCCTCAAGGAGGGAAGCCTGGGAAACCTGGCCCCACCCTGCCACTTCTAACTTTGCCCCACATGGCTCCCCTTCTATATCATGATCTGTCTCCTCCCTGCTCCAGCCTACGCACCCTGGAGAGCTGGAAGAAAAACACTCAGGGACACTGCTGCTGATCTCATAGTCGCTGGCTGCTGCTGGTAACATGGGCCTTGCCCCTTCCACAGGTACTGTTCTTTCTCTTCTCTGGGGGTTCCTCTCTTCACCTCCCACTCCGGTGCAGCTCAGGGTAGAGCCTTTATGCAGCATAGTAGAGGGTGGAAAGGAGGGGACCTGAAGGGCCTTGGGTCTTCTGCCCCACACCTGTGGGTTCCCTCTGAGTCTTCTCCTCAGGGACAGGGCCTAGGTGCACACTTCCTGCCCATTGGAGCACCTGCTCAGGGCTGCAGGTGGCCCTGGGACTCCTTTGGGGAGGCCCCTCCTGCCTGACTCAGGCATTGCCCTTGGGGCACTGCGCTGAGGATATGGTAGCTACCTCCGGCTCCTGTCCTGTGGGGCCCAAAGGTTACTAGTGGCTAGGAAGAAGAGTGACCCAGAGTGCCACTGTGCTTGAGCTATTGCCACTCACATCTGTGGGACCTGGAGCTCCTCCCCTCCCCCGTCAGTGAACAAGTGTCTCGAAGGGTTTGATGGGACCAGCTAGAGCAGGCTGAGCTCCCTTTATGTGTGCGTCTCTCTCCTGGACCCTTCTACTTCCGCATGGGCCTTCACTTCCACTTCACCCCTGGAGATGTGTCTAGCACCTGCCCTGCCCTGCCAGTGACAGGCAGCTGCTCAGAGGGTGACCACCCAGGGGTGGTGTGGAAGCTCACTAGGGGGACAATGGACCTGGGGCAGGGCTGCAGCAGGTGGCCTCCCCAAAGAACCCTTCCTTGCTTAACAACAGGCCCACTGGGGCCAGGGGCCCTTGGAAATTTTGTTTTCTGAGACAGAAGAAATTGTTTCCAGAGTCTCTGGCCAGTTGCTGGATTCTTGACAAATCAGATCCTGCTTCTCCTTTAAGCCCTAACTGATAAAAATGATGGTGAAAAGCAGGGGAGGAACTTGGGAGAGTGTAACTTTTGGGAAGACAAGAAGACCTGTGTCTCTGCCTGTCCTCAGAGGTGCTGGTGTGAGCCCTGAATTCTGCAGACTGGGGCAGCAGTGTGCATGGTCACATGTATGTGGCAGTGGGTCTGGTTAGGCGGGGATTTCAAAGCGATGGGGAAGTGTCCACCCCACAGTAGCTTTCCCTGGACACTGCAGGCCCCAGGGAGGGGCCAGGGCCTACACAGAGGCAGCTCTCCTCGTCCAGCCTTGGGTGGCCCCTTTCCCGGCTGTCCCAATGTGTTTATGAAATGAGAATAGTGTCTGTCTTGTGAGGAAGACAAGACAGAAGAAGCACACTGCCTGCTAGGTCTCAGGAGCACATACACATATGCTGTTCCCCGGGCCCCCTCCTATAATTCTGTCACCTCCAACCTTTCACACACACTTTCTGGGTGACTCAGGGGGTTGAACTCTGCCCCCTGCTGGCCCAAGACCATGGACAACCTTTCACTGTTCACCTCACTAGGGCAACACCCGCTTCTTTCTGTGCCAGAGCAGCAAGTTGCCCACCACACCTGCTCTGTGCTTTTTCTTTCTTTCTTTTTTTAAATTGCAGAATATATTTACTGGGGGAAAGAAAGCTCCTGTCTAACAGAGGGCCAGAAGGGTGACCCAAGCAGGTTGCCCCGGAAAGCTGTCTCTTCCAGGGATTTTTAGAGTAAAACCGTGCGGTGAGGTGGTCCTAAGAAGGGGAGCAAGGGTGGGCGTGAGGTAAGACAAATCTATGGTCAGCCAGTGTGATGACAAGTGCCATGGCTCAGATAACATTGATTAAATCCAGGACCGAATGAGGAAGTGCTGAGTCACGTAGCTGGGGTGATGGCTCAATAGAATAAGCACTTCCCTCACAAGTACAAGGGTCTGAGTTCAATCCCTGATTCTGCCAAAAACAAAAACAAAAACAAAAAGCAAGCGGGCATGAATATGGACAGGGGCTCTTCCTTTTGGGGTTGGGTCAGTGGCTCTTTCGGGCTCTTTCAAGGTGATTGATACCTATTTAGCATATCGGCCCTGATGCCCCTCGCTAAGGCAGTATACAGCTACATCTGTTCACTCTTTTGATGTCTGGCCCTTAGAGGGAGTGTCTGTCTCTTCCAAAGACATCTTGTCTTCTCAACTGTCTCCTTGAGGGCCTGGCCCTGTCTGACTGTCTATAATATTTCTGTCTAATTTAGCTGCCTACAACATGAGGACAGTGGGGCAGATAGAGGAGAGCTGACCCAGGGTGGCTTCCTGGGGTTCTTGGATGTGAGGCCCTCAAGCAAGTGGCTTACTAAGGACAGCTGGAGGTGAAGCTCATCCCGGAAAAAAGCCCGAGTGAGACCAAAATGGGCAGGCTGGAGGAGGTGGCTGCTTAAGCAGGAGGCCAAGAGATTGATAGCTTTATGCTCCTAAAGGATGAGAAAGTTGACTGAAAGAATGGAAAGAATAAAAGCCCAAGAGTGAAAGAGACCCATTAACCTGTAGGGCGCACATGTGGAAGTTTTCTGGCACTGGGAGGGGCTTAACATGGCCCACTCCACGGCCAGGTTAGTGGGGGGCTTTTAATTGTCTGGGTCAGGTTGACTATGAAAATCAAAAACAGGAAAGAGGGCTGGGGAGATTGCTCAGCAGCATAAGTGACTGCCTGGCAAGTGCAAGGTCCTGAGTTTGATCCCTGAAAGTGTTGCTGGAGGGAGGGTCCCGGGGTGTTCTCTCCAGGCCCTTGGAGTCCTGAACAGAGAACGGGGCAAGACACAGAAGAGGTAGTGGGAAGTGTGCTCACCCACTGTGGAGGAGGGACGCTCAGCAGAGAGAGTTGTGCTTTCTTTCAAAAAGAGTGGCCGCTCTCTCTAATTGTCTCTATTAAATTACACAGTGGAAAAAATTTTGAATGTCTTCAACACAAAGAAATGGCCAAGGGGAGATGGCTCAGTGGAATAAGCTCTTCCCTGCAAGCACAAGGGCCTGAATTCAATCCCTGGTTCCACCAAAAAAAAAAAAAAAAAAAAAAGAACTGGCCAGTGTCCGAGATGATAGTGCAGAAATGACCTTGATCCCACTGTACATGACAAACACATACAATTGCTAGGTGTTCATTAAAATAAATGTTTGAAAAAGAGTTTTAAAAGATGAGAAGTTCTGGAGTCCCAAGGACACCCGGGTCCCACGGATTGGGAGGCTCTTCTCTCTCCTTGCCTCCCTCCGAACACATGCACACTTCTCAGCAGCACGGAACGATGAGATAGGAACGATGAAAGGAGTCTTTATTAACTCCAAAGGCACAGAGAGGATCGAGGTCAGATGGGGCTCCTCTGACCTGAGACAAAGAGAGTTGAGGCTGCTGTGGACTTCTGCTGTGGGTGGAGTGTGAGGGGCAGTTTCAATTACATGTAAGGAGCTGGCTGAGGTCTCTCCTGGGTGTGCAGTAAAGGTGAGAGGAAACTGCACCTAGGACTGGGCTGGGGGAGGAAGAAGTGGCCATTGGGAAGATAAGCTGTTGTTTTAAGGGCTTCAACCCCATTAGATGGCCATCATGATAATTCAGCAGTTCATATGAGGGCCAGAGCCCATGATTAACTGCCTGTTCTCAGAGCCATTTACTCCTCACTGCACTGTCATCGACCCTTTTTCTTTTTTCCTCCACCAGACAGTGACAACTTCGTGGAGGATGTTGTTGGGCACATCCTGGACACACTGAGCAGTGAGGAGCTGCACCAGCTGCTGGCGGAAGATGTCGCCTGGGAGATACTGGTGGAGATGACTGATCTGACCAGGTCACCTGCGTGGGGCGTCCGGGAAGGCCGTCCAGATGCCTGCTGGACCTGGACTCTCAGGGGCGGGCACAGCTCCTCCGGGCTGCTCCTCTGGTTGGGTTCAGGGTGCCCCCTCTCCACAGCCCCTGGGAGACATGATCTCCCTTCACTCCCTGGCAGTGAATGGCCAAAGGGTGAAGGGGAACAGTGCCCATTCGGGCAGGATCCCTGTGCCAGCTGCGAGTTATGCGGCCTTTGCTGGACCTCCACCACGCTCTGCCTTAGTTTCTTCATTCATTGAGTTTCCTTTTAGGAAAAATAAGATAATGTGAGATACTGCATAGAATGCGGCTTCCACACAGCGGGGCTGGACAAGGGTCACTGTGACTGGGAGGAGGGAAGAGAGCAGGCCGAGGCCCCTCCTTGCAGACGGAAGGCCGGAAGGACTTGCGTGAGAAACCCAGGAACATAGACCTTGTTAGTTGTTTCTGGGCTTTTGACTCAGGCT